>JAZGTK010000519.1:6958-65375 GCA_036877625.1 Ambastaia sidthimunki
CCCTATAATACACCTGTAATATAAATAGTGAAACTGTGCTGTTTCTTTCTAAGAAAGATGGATGTGAATGTTTTAAAGCAATTGTGGCTAGAAACTCTGACATTGAAAAACGTGTGTATGCTGAAAAGCTTTTTATTATTATAATGTTTTATTTGTCTGGCAGGTAATCGTATTGGTCGACGCCTGGATGAATTGATTTGTGAGTTTAACATTTCCAAAATCACAACTCACTCCGCTCTGCTGGATCTGGACAAATTAGCAGATTTCAACAGGTATCTATGTCCTTTAGATAAAACTGTCAGTGTACAGATGAATTGAACCACAATGCCATATTCCTATTCATACTGCTGGGACATGCATCCCTGTAATTAAATAGCACACCACTATCAGGACACACTATCTTGTCATTTAAATAGCATTTCTGGCCACCAACAATATCCAGCCTTTAAATTCATTACTTTAAAATGTTCACCTCTTTTCAGCTCGAAAAAAGCAGGATGTTTCTCTGAATATTTGTTTTCTAGCTTGGCACAATATTCAGGAGATCAGGTCGACATGAATCATAGCGACAGATTGTGTAGAACAAATATAGTGCAAATGTGGAGTCAGTTAAACATCTTGATTTTGGGTAAACAGAAGCTGACAATTTGAAGCTGACACTGATTAATAACTACTGTGTGTGTTTGTGTGTGATTTGAGAGTTCATCTACAGCACAGGATTGAAAACAAGGAGAAATGTGCCATGCTGGTAGACCAGCTGCATCAGTTTGTTCTTCGCACACATGGATCTCAAATCGTTGACTATTCCGTTCTAGAGCCACGATACATTCAGAGAGTTTTGCAGCTCAGGAAGGTACGAGAGTATCCTCACACAGGAGTTGGTATGTATATGTGTATTTAATTGTAAATGGGAACATCCCTTGGCTTTTAAGACATCTGTTGTTTTTTTTAATTAATTATAGCAAAATGCCAAGCCAAACCCTCTGAAAGACAACTTAAACATAAAATGACTTTGCTGTACCACACTGGTTCCTGATGCACTCACTGAGGCTGTCATATTTAGCTCACTTTTTGAGGCAAATAAACTCCATATATGTGTTTCAGGGGCACATAAGTTCAGTAAATGAGCTGCTGGATCCTGTGTATTCATATTTGTGGCTCCGCCCACAAGTCTCCTGGCAACAGCTGGAGGAAGTGACCTCGGAGGCGGCAAACATCATAAGAGCTGCCATAGAGTGAGTCCTATTTTAAATACTTTGAAAAACAATAATAATATATATTCTGTTATATTATGCTTTTAAACACTGTTTATGATAAACTAGCACCCATTATTTTAGGTTAAACGGTTTTTATTTGACATTTAATTCAGCATTTAACACATTCAGTAGGCTTGCTGTACTATTCTACCATACTTTTAATAGCATTAAAGAACCTTTTTGCCATCAAAAATGTCGTGAAACAAGACAAAAACTTGTGATTACATTTAAAAGGCTATTAAACTGGCCAAATTATATTATTATTTAAATCTAGTAATGGTTTGTGTGAGGTTTTGGTTTAGAGGTTAGGTTTTGTAAGTAGTGTTATAATATTAGAACCATTGCATCTATGAGGTCCTCAGAAATACAGCTTGTGTTGTTGCGTTTAATTTTGTGTTTTATATTTAAGATTGTGTGATTGTGTTAGGATGTTTGAGGGTCGAAGGTCACTGATGTCCACTGAGCTGTTGAATTCTGAGCTGAAACTTATCAGTAGCAGCTTGAAGAAAACAAAATACAGCAGCTTGATGAAAGTGTTAAGACTAGCGCTGAGCGCACAACAGGTAACACCCAAACATGCACGTGATGAAGAATGCTGATGTCAAGAATATCAAACTCTGAGTGTTATTTTCTTGTGTCTGTCTACAGCAAGGTCCCAGTGTGGCAGAGATGATGGTGTCTCTGGGAGAACAGGAGGTTTGTGTCCGTCTTCAGAATGCTCTAGAACATTGACTTCTGTATTTAATAAAAAAATAAATACTTTTTGTTTCCTGTTTATTGATCAGAACATTTGTTGTTATTAATAGACAGTGAATGAGTGTTGCCATGTTGAATACAGTTAACAGCCCAATAAATCTCCACTCATTTACCCTAGGCATTACAAACTGATATCAGACTTTATCAGTAAAAAAACATTTATCTTCACAACAGGTTTATTGCTGAACAGCTGGACCAACAAGATGTAAAATGCTGAAAAAATTATTTGGATTTGTAACTCATTTCCTCTATTTAAACAGTCACCTTTACTAAGACATACCGATGTGTCATACAAGGGCATGTGTTTAGTTCATTAGGGTAATAAGGCTGGCGTCTGAATAAAATGTAAAAATCAGCCAGATAAACTTGTGCTGTGCTTGGTGATAGGGTTAGTGTAGCTACTCAATCCAGCCTAATTATTCTCACAACTCAACTGTGTTTGTCACTGTCTGTAATTTATAATCGCAGCCAGCATCACTTTTAATGATGATATAAATGATAGCCATTACACTAATAAAACACTGAAATATGTTATAGAATATATAAAAAAATATTTCAGACAGTTCAAACTCAAAATGACAGCAGTGAACTGTCATAGTCAATGAAAACATTACAGGCAGCATTATTGAAATATAGCCAAAACTTCAAAACGAGACCATTTACCGTTTATGACATGAAATATGATACTGCAAACAGCTAACATGTACTATCACCTCATCCAATACAAAGTCGGACATTATATGAGATAGCAATTTATCTCTCAATATTAAAAATATTTAAAATAGCTCAAATGACACAGATTTAGAAGTTCCAACCCAGACTAGAAGTTGCAACGACTTTGGATGATCTGTGCTAAACGTTTTTACTTCAATGCATGTACAATATTAGCCAGTTTGCATAATCATTAAAGCATTTTAATTTAAACGTTTAATTTTTCTTTAAAGCAGCTTTAAAAACAATTTGTGTTGTGAAAAGCGCTATACAAATGTGAATTGAATTTACATTCTTAGAATATTAGCCAATATTCAAAGCTATCAAAAAACATTTTTGCGGTGTAAAAAAAAACCTAACATTTAATGCTATGTAAAAAAAAAAGATTAAACATTAAAAACGTTTAACCTAGCAGTTTTTGACATAGAACTGACTTAGTAAGAAAATGTGATTTGTCCAAGATATTTATACTTTACCACCACCTTTTTTTTTTGACATTTTTTTGTTACTTTTTATAGTTGCCTGGAGGTTTAAACATTTTTTAAAATGTTTAAAGTCTGAATGCATCTCTCAAACAAATAAACACATTAGTCCATGACGCTCAAATATTTCCAATTAGCCCAACATTTTTAATATGAAACACAAACTGCATACAGCATTTGGAAAGAAAAGACATTCTGAAACCAAAGCATAAACGAGAAACCAATTAACAACCGAATCTCATGTCAACTAATGGTGTTCCATTTCAATGTGTGACACTGCAGACATACTATCTTTCTGAACAAACCAACGACATCTAATGATTCTACACACAGCCCATCCTCATATTTTCTATCCTGAAAAGTGAACAAATTAAAAATCTGAAAAGAGAACATGAAATTGTGTTCAATCAGTTATTAATGAAGCGCATGTGTGTGACGCCAGTACTGCTAGTCAATCAGCCAAACATCAATATTCACACCAAACATAACCAACAAAATATTTTTTCAAATAGTATTTTATATTTAAATCAATATTTTGTTTCCTCTTATGGGGCAAGAAGCTATTTAGTAATGGGAATAATGTTCAGTTAGTCGACCATGACTCCAAAATAATCTCCTGCAAGTTAAAAAACAACACACCTCTTATCTCTGTCGAGCCCTGGTCACCCTGCAGGGGTTTATTTTGCAGTAACTACCGACTGACTGTACACTTTTCTTAATCAAAATAATGAAATACAACAGACATGTATCATGTCAGCATGTATTACCCGTCATCCCAGATATTAGACACATACACGTTCTTAGTCTGGGACTTTGTTCATGATAATCTGATAGAAACATGGGCCGCTCTTTTCCTTAAAGACACAATGACTTCAGTGTGGGCTGCAGGGAGGGGTGGGGTCAAGGGTTACAGGGGTAATGCTTGAATAAGAGTCACTGATCTTCTTTCTTCAGCTCCCCATACTGCAGCTTGTCTCCTTCCTCTGGATCTTTATCTGCATCCTCCTCTGCTCGCGAGTTTGGAACCCACAATCCTGAGTCAATGCAGCGCTTCATGTGGTGTTTTGCCTCCTGTAAAATTTAACACAAGTATTACAACTACAAAGCTAAAACAATCACATCGTTCTGTACAGAATCATCATGCTACAGTCAAAACATTACACTGCACAGCACAATCATCAGAACTACAAAATGCCCTAACCCAAAACATCACATCAGTCAATGCAATCCACACAACTACAAAATCAAACACAGTCATCGCGCTACAGTCGACACAATTACCAGCATCAAAAACCAATTTTTCATATTCCAGGATTGCTTTAATTTACACCGACCGTTGGGTCCATTTTGCTTATGGTGTCCTGCAGCATCTGAATGTCTTTTTCGTCAAAGCATTTTTGCATCTCCTGTAATCAGAGCCACAGATATGGTCAGTCAGATTATGTGATTTCAGAAAGTCTGCCTGTAGCCTTACGACAGTGCTAGAAAGTTTCAGTGGTTTCGATCAGGCAATGTCGGTTGCACAGTAAGAACTAACCCTGATGTCAAAGAATAAAAAAACTAGATATTTTGTTCATATGACAACACTGTAAAATATATACATTCACCAGACTTTGATCATGACTGACAGCCCTGATTGGCAGTTTTACATCAGCAGTCTGGTGTCCAAACATCCTCACTAAACTGGGAAAATATTATGTTAAATATAAACAAAAATAATAAAATCAATGTAAAAAGCTCGGGTGGGTTAGGATTGTTAAGGGTTAGTGTGAGTTAGTGTTAGGGTTGTGACGGGTTGGGATGGGTTAGCGATGTATGTAGCATGTGGTCTTACCACAGGCAGAGACTCATACACCTCCACAGGATCCAGACCCCCAGGGCCCAAGCGCTTCTGACGCTCCTCTTCCTCATATTCTTTCATGGCCTTCTCAATACGAATTTTAGCTCTGCCACGCACACGCTCCTTAAATGATTTCAGCTCATCATTAAATGCATCCTGATACTGCTGGTCTGCAGTCTGCAAAAAAAAAACTGTTTATGTTCAGCCCTGTTTTAATTGACATGCTTATACATACCACCGTACACACCTTGATTTTGGAAAAGAACTGGCGGAAACAGCCTCGTGGATCCACTTTTAGACTCTTGGCGAGCTCCAGAATAAACTGCATGACGATGGTCTGATGGGCCACCTGCTCCATAAGAGCGTGTTTCTGCAATGAACACACTCATCAGTAACACACCTCCTTACATACATAGTTTATACCCTTAACCCTAAAGAAAACACAGAGACACACACACATTACCTCCTCCACCTCCAGATCAATGCACATGATCACCAGGTAATTAGCCGTTTCCTCACAAACCAGGTGAGGATTATCAGACAGATATTTCTGTGAGTCGTCCCATCGACGCAGCATTCCTACACACACACAGCTATGCAATTAAATATTACTGAAATCACATAAGGTCTGTGGTATGATTTATAGAGGTTAAAGATTCTTTCCATATTGTTGCTTCCTGTGTGTCTGTGTATCCAACATTAAAGCCATTAAAGCGAACACAACATCGCATCCAACTGTTTTTATTTCTTTTTATACCCTCAGATTCATTTTTAAATGAATTTAATGATTTATGTTTTTAAAATTTTGGCATCAAAAAGTTGTTATTTTAATCATTTAACCATTTCCTGCCTCTCCACCGTTACATGAATTCATTTTCTCCATTGTGACATGTGACATATGAAATAGGAAAACAACCATGAAACATTAAACTGTGCTGTAAAAAAAACTTCTACAATTGTTCAGAGAATTGCTCAGACACACACACTCACAAACAGACACAGTCACACTCACTCAGACACACACTTACAGACAGACAAATTCAGACACACACACTCACAGACAGACACATTCAAAGACATACACCCCCAGACAGACACACACACAAACTCACAGACAGACAGTCACACACTCACACTCAAAGACAGAGAGATAAAGAGGGTACAGAAGCTTACCAAAGTGTTTGATTTGTTTCTCATATTTCTCCACAAAGGTTTTGTGTTTTTCCTCTTTCTCCTCTTCCGTCTCATTCTTGGGTTCAGGCTTTATGTTGACAACACTCTGAGAAATGCAAAGGACAGCTGCTATTAGCATTACACTCGCACTCATCTTCATGTACATATCAACATGTATCTTTTTTTAGCACGTTTGTTCAGCTACTTAATTTGTACAATCTAATGCACACTGCATACATGCTCCTACATCTTATTTACCTTAAAACCACAGTTCACATATTTACCCAGTCCGAAAGCTCTCAGATTTCAGCAGAAATATCTTAAATTGTGTTTCAAAGATGAATAAAGGTCTTATGGGTGTGGAACAACATGAGAGTGAGTAATTAATGACAGAATTTACATTTTTGGTTAAACTAATGCTTCACGGATATCGTTATATGGAAAGTTGGACATTTTTTTTTTGCAGTGTGTGTATGCAGAAGACAGAAGATCATATTAAATCAACAAGGTGAGACAACTGATGTTTTTGAGTAAATTGTTTCTTTAAAAGCAGCAGTGTTGTATTTCAAGCACAACACACCTTACTGAATCCCTCCTTACTGAGTGTGTCCACATTCCAGGGCATCTTCTTCTCCTCCAAGCGGTGCTCTTCTATCTTCTTTTCCCATGATCTCTCCTCCTTCTTCAGCTGCTTCTCCTCTGCTTGAGCTTTGGCCAGTTCTGCTTTGCTCTCCTCTGTGGAGGCACCGCTGAGCTCCTGCACACGACGCTGCATCTCCGCCAGCTTCCTCTTACTCTCAGCCAGGCTCCTCTCGATCTCTTCACCCTTCTTCGCAAAAGCCTCCATCCGTTCCATCCGAGCCTGAGGCAGAGAGAAACACACATGTGAAATGTTTCAGGACCTAGTGTGATCATGCCGAAACAGACGGCTGCTAGCAACACCAAAGTCATAGAGAACACGCAAACTGATAAAACTGATGTGTGTTGCCCTCAGTTACAACCAACTTGCCAGGACATTTTACTGCTCCTTACTAAATAGAAAGACTTATAAATCAGTCAAATCATGTTTTTTCTTTAAATCTAATGGGGACACGTAAACATCACCAGTCTGCTCTAAAACCTTAATGACCCAGATGTGAGTGTCTTTACTGATACAGTTAAAGAAGAGGGTTTAGATGTACCTGATGTCTCCAGCGGAATAAACTAGGTGTGTCGATATTCGGGTGTGTATCATCTTCATCATCAGAAACCTCGATATGATCCCAAACGCTGTAATCGATCGTCGCCATGATGGACAGTCACAGGAAAGAATGATCGCCGTGTGTCTGTATCGAGCTACTGTCTGTTTATTGAGGTTGTTTGTTTGATTTTATTCGCTGTAATAATTGTGTTTATGTGTCTCGTGCAGCCGCTCTTTCTGGAACTCTCGGTCACTTCCGCTCGCTGTGACGTCATCGCCAAGCGCCGCACGCGCGTCAGGGTGTGTGTCATTCACGAGTGATGATCCCTTCGAAAGCTGTACCCTCCTCAGTGAGCAAAGCGTTCAGGTCTTAGAAGTTTGTTTAAGGATTTTCGTTGAAAACGAATATATTATCCATGATTGTGCTTCCTGCGACGTGCCCTTGGAAGGCATCATATATTCCTCCGCTTGCGCCGCTCTTAGCGCTTTTCCCGTACACGCGCCTGCAGGTGGCAGCAGAAACACACACTGTGATCTCCATCACTATTGATTAAACACGTCCACATGAGGCAGTGAAACTGCTGAGTGTTTCCTGTGTCGAGACTATCAACTATATGTTAGGGTTAGCTGTTCAGTACCCTAATTGTATTGAACTAGGGTTGTATTGTATTGCTGTCCTGGCGGGCCTACCAGCAAGTACTACCAAACAGCTGCAAATGATTCAGAATGCAGCGGCGAGGGTAGTCTTCAACGAGCCAAAGAGAGCACGTCACTCCGCTTTTCACCAGACTGCACTGGCTACCATTGGCCGCTCGAATCAAGTTCAAAGCACTGATGGTAGCTTTCAAAACAACCACTGGGTCTGCACCAAGTTACCTAAACTCATTGGTACGGACTTATGTGCCTTCCAGAAGCTGGCGTTCTGCTAGTGAGCAGCGCCTAGTGGTGCCTCACCACAGAGCAAAAAATCACTGTCACGAACCTTCTCCTGGACTGTTCCCTCCTGCTGGAATGACCTTCCAGTCTCAGTCAGAACAGCGGATTCACTATCCATCTTCAAAAAACGACTAAAAACACATCTTTTCCGACAACACCTGCCCAGTTAATAGCACCTATCCTACCACTAACACTTCTTTCTCTTTTTCTTTCCTTCTTTTCATATTATTAAAAAAAAAGGGGGGGGGGACAACTGCACTTGTAAATTACTCTGCTAGGCTAGGGAGACTGGCACCATGCTTCCAGACTGTTGCCTTCTGATCGTTGATTTACTGTTTCTATTGTTCTTTCATTTGTAAGTCACTTTGAATAAAAGCGTCTGCTAAATGCCTGAATGTAAATGTAACTATATCAATAAAAGACCCCAAATAACATTTCAACCAATGGACTCAAACCAGTTTTAATAAGAAGTATCTTATTTTCACAACTCAACACCTATTAAAACTCTTTCTGTTTGATAAAGAAGGCTTCAGATGGAGTGATGGGTATTTTGATAAGCATACATTTCTTGAAATGTTTTGGGAAGAATTTTAAATTGACGCATAAGGTCAGTCAAATTTTCACTCATTTCTACATTCAAAATTCAGAATCAGCAGGGACATGTGATCTGCATTTTTTTACACTTGGCACATATGAATATGCCAGTTTTAGCATTCTAGCTCTCACTCCAAAACGCAAAATGTAACCGCCGATATCACATTTAAATCTGCCTGACCCTTCTGTCCTTTAGGACTGAAGCTGGAACTTCATTTTTCTACTTCAAATCCCTCCTTATGATATATGTCTCCTTCCCACAAATACATTGTGTAAAGAGCGATGTCTGATTGTTCCCTCACAACAAGGGACCAGATCGCTCTGTAAGACATTTACTTATTTACTTATTACACAGTGTTTCTCTATATATGTCTCTGAGCTGAGATGCAAACAAATTAACCAAAAGAAGTGAAAAACACAATGTACATAATGTAAGATCAAACTGTAGAATATATACTTGACAGTGAAAGTAAAAGGATAGTGTTAATAATAATGATACTAATAATTATTATTAACCCCAATTTCTTTCAAAATTCACACAGATCATTGGGATCATATAGCCAAATATCCCATGAAAATTATCCCAAATATCCTTATGACAATGATCATAATAATGACAGTAATAATACTAACAACGACAATAATAATAATAATTTTAGAAGACGAATAGATGACCAATATCAATCTCTCTCTGCCTCACACTCACTGGAGAGTTTCTTCTAATGAGGCCCTTTGGGCTTCTAGCAGGAGAGCTGCTGTCTGAAAACTCACACTTTTACACGTACACACACACTTTCACACACGCACAAATAATGGTCAGTGCATCGACTAAAACAGAAATTTTCCATCTCTGTCTTATGTTTCTTCATGCTGAAATTATCACTCGATTTTCCTCAAAACAAAATATAAACTATTGGGTTTTATAACAAACCACCAGTCTAAGTAAAATCTTCATAATCATCAGGTGATAGGATAATATTTTCATATCTGGCCCATGATATAATAACATTAAGATTCTTAGTGTATTTTGATGTGGGAATATTATTGCTTTAAAATGCCAATTTATCACCTACCGCTATCCGATATATAGTTATAATTAGGAAATCCTCAGCATAATGAATGTTGCATTATGCAACGGTTTGGTCCACTTCACAGATTTGACTGTAGAAATGTTGATATGTAGTTTAACACAATTCATTCAAGTACAGGTGCAGACACACAGTTAAACTGATCTGATGCTTTGTGTTAAAAGAAAAATCTATTGGCCACACTGTTTATGTAATCTGGGATCTTGTTTATATTTGTTGTGAAACGAACATAAAATGACATTTCATATCACACATATACATTTCTGCTTCTGAATTTGCTTCTTTGTTGTTTTGTAAATAAATGTGTAGGAAAAGCAGCCAGTCAGTGTCTGTATGCAATACCAAGGTTGACTAATCAACATTGTTTTCTTCTGCAGTGCTTTTAATTTTTAGACCTAGTTCAAAACTGTTGTTTTGTTTATTTGACAAGGGTGGACTGTCTTTACATTTACCTAATAATTATCATTCTGCAAAATAAATTTCATAAATTGCTTTGATTCATATTTGTTTTACAGGCTAAATTCTGCTAAAGCCTAATATATGGCTATAAATATGATTACACATTTGGAAATGTGAATGTATATAATGTGAATGTATATAAAGGCATATTGAAAGAGATACCAACATTTTCTGTTTTCTTATGATAATCATAAGTGGTCAGATTTTTTATTTTTATGACACTGACAGGTATGGATAGTGTGAGGAAATTATCACGCATGAAGAAACATAACTGTATAAAATTTAACCTGTGATGGAATGGTCGCTGGTCCAGCATTTTTTTTACTAATATCTCAGCTTTTAGTTTGTAATTTGTGATTACAGTTGGTTACCATAGGTTACCGTACTATACATCAGCTCGTAATGTGTCTTGTGTATTTAAACAAAGATGCATTGCACATTAATTAAATTGCTTTTTAAATATATTATAGTTTCTAAAATTGTTTTACATGTAAATGTTCAAATTTAATAAATATATTACTAAATCTATAAATATATATCCAGATTTACAGCTATATAACTAATTTATATTTATATTAATGTGCTATTTAAATATATTAATAGATATATAATTTGTGTTATATGTTATATATGTATATTCATATGTGTNATATATATATATATATATATATATATATATATACACACAAACACACACACACATATAACACAAACAGATATATATATATATATATAGAGAGAGAGAGAGAGAGAGAGAGAGAGATGCTTATGTATAAATAAAATGATTTGTTAGTTAAGTATTTTCAAAAGATATCTAGTTCATAACAATAGCGGTCATTAGTCTCTTAAGTAATAGATAGCGTGAGAGAGATGCAAAAGTTTAAGTGCATCTGTTTATAAATGCATGTGTAATGAAAACAATAAATCACACAAAGATGCAGAATGAATAATATGAGTGAAGAACACGCAGGAATTTCCTGCCCAGCAGATCTCTGATGTTCTTTATGTTAGCTTCACTTTCTCACAGAAACGTACGTCATTTACACAGCTGTGTTTTTGTGAATGATGACATCACACATACACACAAGTATGAGAAGCCTTTGACATCGATGTATTACATCAGAGTGTTTTTGCGTGCGTATCTGAAAGATTAAAGTTAGCAATTAACATAGCATTATTATTTACATCAGACATGTGACAGCAAGGTTCAAAACTAACATTGTCACTCCTGTTGTGGATAACATGAGAAAATGTATTGGCAATAAACCTTGCAAATGCATGTTGCATTAGTTTTATGAAGAAATGCCTACTGCTGCCCTCATATTTCTGCAGTGGTGTAATGGTAAGAAAATTTTACATATCTGTAAAGTTCTGGACAAAATAATTTTCAGAATTTCACTAGATAACCTACTTCAGATGGTAAATTGCCCACAGTGGTAAAAGAATAGTTTTCTAACACCATGTAGATTTTTGGGCTCTTTGTCACTGAGTATCTACAGGCATATACAGTATATTAAAGCATTGTGAAAAGCACTATAGAAATAAAACTGACTGACAGTTTGTATGTTTTTGAATTCAATTTAATTTATTATTCAACACTTTTTACGAAAGTAAAGCCAGCCAATCTGAAGTTATTTTAGTCAAAATTAATTTTTACTCTAATTTTTACATAAGTGTTTAAGTGTTAATTTAGGACCCTTTGTGGTGATGAAAAGAGAAAAAAACAGGGAGACAGACAGAGAAACAGAGTGAGGTGAATCATTGTGAGGAAGAGGAGAGGCAGAGCTGGATGAAGGTAAACAGGGCGATTGTGTGAAGGGTGGAGTGCAGTGAGAGGGCACAGGACAGCACTCTGCGTTTTGGGCCGTTGCAGAGTGGCGTGTTGCAGCAGGTGATACAGACAGAGTTCAGCCTTCCGGTGCAGAACTGTTGATACCCAGAAGATGCAATCAGACACGCCCCTGATGAAGCACATGACTTCCTGTAGTGAATTCCTATACACACAAAAACCACATCACACCGCTTATTTAAGAGTCAAAGATTCAGCACTAAAGAACATGATACACATACATGAACAAACGCAGCACTTTTATTGCAGATACAGTCTAGTTTAAAAAGACAATTTCCTTTTTGATAGAGACATCTCAAGCAGTAAAAGGACAGGACTGACAGGAAATAAATAAAATAGTTTCAAAAACAACATTTAGATATTACAAATTAAAGAATTACAATAAATAAATACACATTGCTGATTAGCAATAAACTCACTATAACCCTAAAAGACAACTGACCTTCTGGCAGTTACAGTTAATATCAATGTGACATCATGATGTCGATTTCCAGAGGCCTGTATCCTTATATGGATGATATTTTGTATAAGACTGTACTGTTTATTAGACCTAATAAACAGTCTCTAGAAATGGGAGTGTATGTGGAGTCTATTCTACACATGAGAGCAATTTAATGTAGCTGGTGATTGGATACAAATAGAGGAAAGAATAGCAGAAGATTCTCCAACACTAATGAACTATAAATAGAGGCAAAAAGATGGGTAGCACACGCCCTGATTCACTTTGACACACATTCTGATTCCCATTGACATACACACCAATTCACATTGACACACACTGATTTACACAGACACACACTGATTTACACAGACACGCACACTGATTCACATTGACACACACTGATTCACATTGATGCACACACTGATTCACATCAACACACACTACAAAATGTCTCTTTTCATATTAGTCTCTGAAGTACAGTAATTTGTTAGACATAAGAACTAGTGGCACATGTTTACCACTATAATGAAGTACTTCAATGGAAATTGATGGTGAAAAATGGTGGAAAATTCAATGGTCGAAATTCACCATTTTACTCACTCCTTGATTTTACTAGCAAAACTTAAAGAGCCTGTTACACTTGTGCACTGAACCCAAACGCTAGGCTGAGGATACACATAAAAAACGATACATGGCAACGTCTAATGAGCATTTTCATTATCCTAGGGAATATGGACGAGTATCGGCAACTACCCTAAGATATATGTCCAGTTAAAAAAAGAATTTGTGGGTTCAGTTTTAATCTCTAACCACAAAAGTGGTTTAGGTATCTAATAGGGTTTTTAATATCCAAGTGAACAGTTGTGGTCTGCAAAAATGACACAAATGTACTTTTTTAAAGGTACTCAAAAAACGCAAAGGATATCAAGACGAATAAGAAGGGCAGATATAAGGAGAAACAGGATAACAGCAGCTCTGAGCTGAGATCATGCACTGTCTCCACTGTACGAGTGCTGTGCATCAGCATTACAAACATTACAAAACTAGATTGCTCCCATTACATTTAACAGCTGTCTACATCTGACACACAACACACTGTTAGCTGCTTTAGCCACTTCAACTCCCCATTCATCTCTTATCATTTTATTCACAAATACTGTATGTGTGAACTGATTCATATGATTGCTAACCCTAGGTTACTAAATTGGTATATAAATTATGTTTCACATTCACATTTATTTGGTATAGCGCTTGTCCCAATGCACATTATTTTAAGACAGAACATTACAGAAAATGCAGGTTTCAGTTGTAAGAGAGTAAGGATTACAGTATTTAAAATTAGCAAAATTTGTGTTTTTATGATAAAGATGTCTATATATGTAAAATATAACCCTAAACAGTTTTGTATGACGATTCAAGAAAGCACACCCAGCAAAACACAAAATGACTTTGTTACTAATTTAAATATTTTTTACACTTATTTGTAAACACAGCTGTAGCTAATATTATGAGTACAGATTTTGCCATTTCTATACCAGCATGTTTATTTTGCTTTTGCTAGCCTTAAGCTCACAGGTAATTGGTGGGGGGCATTCTGGGGTGGTGTGCAATGTAGACTCTTGATAATGGATCCTAAGCAACATGGAGTCTTAAAAAGATGAGCAGTTGCTGTGGCTGAGCTGACACTGTCATTGCGTTGATTTTTTAATATTTACATTTTTACTGTCACATTCATCATTATGAAAGACTTAGAATATCCTTTTGTTTTAGTTGATAATAATTTCCCAACAATGCTAAGAGATCGCCATACATCCCATAAATCCTCCTGGCAACAAGCAGAACAGGAAGTGATGCGGGTGTTCTTACCATCCTCCATGACAAGCACTTCTTTCTGACACATGTCCTGCACGTTGACTGTGCAGTTGACGATAAACTCTGGAGACGAGCAGTCGTCCTGACGAACATCTTCACACTGATAGCACTGAATCTGCAGTGCCACGCTCACACCTGCGCAAACAGTATTTAAATTGCAAATTGCATAACAGTAGTTTAAATTGCATTAGTTGTATTAGTTTTAATGGTTAATTGATTTAAATGTCTTTTTGTAACATGTTAACATCAAGCGTATATATATAGTTCATGTTATAATAAAAATAAATTAAAAGCTGAAGGATTTTTTTGCTTGCTCTTAAAGACTGTCTCATTTCAGTCTGTCTGATTTAGGAGAGACTAATTAAGGAGAGACTGATTTTATTTATAATTTTTTATTTAGTATTTTAATGAATGACAATGTCACTATTAAATATTTTTCCTATTAAGATACTCTTCCATAAAGAATGTAATGCAAAATTTGTAATGCAAAAATAATATAAATGTTTTTATGTTTACTAATTAAAACAAACAAATCTATCTATCTATCTATCTATCTATCTATCTATCTATCTATCTATCTATCAGGTTTAAAAGTATTAGTTTAATTTATGTTAAATAACTAATAACTTATACAAAAGTCTTACATGAAAGTATTATACCAATATGAAAGTTATGGAAATATCTCTAAAAATGATCACAATTATAGGAAAATCATAAGTAGCCTAATGATTTATTTTTGTTTTCATTAAATAACTGGAGAAATTTAACAGTCCAATAGTGTTTATTTTCAATTCAATTCAATTTTATTATATAACACTTTTTTACAGTGTTGAATTGTTTTAAAGCAGCTTTGTATACAATGAAAATAAAAACAAAACAACAAAAATATGAAATGTAAAACGCAGACTACAGAAAACATGGTATTACTGCAAATGTTATTGTTCATTATAAGATGTATATTAATAAAACGAATTAGAGATACTGAAATTGTAATTGGTTTATAAATATAAAGTTGATTAAACTGATAAACTACAACACAATTGATTTATCTGAATAAATGAACATGCATTAGAAATACCTGTCATTGCATGTGAAGGCTTCTCAGTGGTTTATAAGAGGATTGTCTATTAAAACAATGTGTACTTCTGAGACTGCTACATTGAGTAAATTAACATGATAGCTGGCAGGTATCATATTAAGCAAGATATGCTGTGTCTAGAAAGAAGATACAATTTTACAGAACTGGAGTATAAGGAATTAGCAATAATACCTTAAAATATCTGAACCTTGGGTAAAGAAAAGAGAATGGAAAAAATAGTGAAATAGCAGATTCTTTAAGACTAGTTAGATAATTATATTAAAAGCAAAATTAACAATTTACAAAACTTTAGGCCAAGTTTAATGTCAGACGTCCCAGTAATCAAGCCAACAGGGTGACAGTGGCAAGAAACCAAAACTTCAATGATGTATATATGGAGAATAAAACCTTGGGAGAAACCAGACTCAACTGGAAGAGCCAGTTCTCCTCAATTAAGGCTGCAATTCATAACTTTCCTGTTTAAAATGGAGAGCTTATAATAATTATTTATAATTTTCTATTGATTTAAAAACTGTTGGGTCTGTTTTGTGACAGATGTCAAGCACTGAGGAAAGTTACAAACAGAGATGGCGACAGAAACATAATGTTACTTTTTGCAGCTATAACATCACACTGCTGTGATCAGAAAGGGAACAAAGTGTAGAATCTAGCTGACCTGGAGGTAGATAAATAGATAATAGGAAGTTTAATAAATAAGTATTTCGTAATACAAAATATAATTTCACAGTTCTTTTTTTGTAATTACTAACAAGCTGTATATAGTCACTGCTGGTCTCTCTGAAATAAACGGCCTTTATTCCTCTAATGTTTTAGGATAAACGATACAAGCAATAGCCTATCCATCATGTTGAGCTGAATTAAAGCAGAAATGAAGCGTCATAATTTTTGCTACGGTATTTGAAAGCTTTTCTGTTAAACTTAATCTATCCGAAATAACAAAAAAAACATAGATAAAAAATATATTTAAAGTGGAAATATTTAATATTTGAATATATAAATATTTAACTAATTAAGATTAAAATTCAGAGAACATCAGTCCCTGTTAAAACCATCTTCATTCACCTGACTGCGGCTTTATACATAGTAATGTGTCACACAGTGTTATTAAAGCGCTCACGCGTGATCACAGCACGCGCGCGTGTGTGTGTGTGTGCGCGCTCACCCGCCGTCAGAATGATCGCCAGTAAAGTCACAGACCGCCGCATAACGGAGCCGCTGCCGCTCACCGCCGCGCCGACGCGTCCATTCCTCCCGACACATACACCGCGAGCGAGCACGCGCGCGTCAGACTGACCGCAACAGACTGAGTGCCAGAGCGCGAGACTGTGATTCCTGGTACCCGGAGCACGTGACACTCGCGCGTCTGAATGGAGAGAGAGATGAAGACAAATATGAAACGTGTGTCAACGTGTATAAACCCAGACTGGTTTATAAGGTTGACTATAAAGTTGGACTATCTTTTAATTCAGGCTCTCTTCAGGTTTAGCAGTTTTAGGGTTAGAGTCTTTTCAGGTTTAGCATGAATTTAAGATGCCGATTTAGCATTATTGTTAGTTATGAATTAAAAAGCCACAACTGATCTCAAGGAACATTGTGTGTGTGTGTGTGTGTGTGTGTGTGTGCTAAGTGTTGTGAAAGATTGTTAAAACCTTTAATTACACACACTACCATACTTTGTTTCTTTTGCTTACATTATTTGTCTTGTTATTTGTGATATATGTTTTAAACTTCACAAATAATGACCTGATTCAAAAAAAATGATGTAGACCAAAGATTGATTGATCAGAATTTATGCAGCATTAGTTTGTTCTTACACATCTAAGAGTGCTATTATCTTTTCAAGATGGATGTTTCCCAGGAGATTATATATTTATTTGATAAACTTCTAGAATTAAAATTTTATATTAATTATAATTTTTTTCTATCATGCAATTTGTTGGGAAAACAATGATAAACATGATGCACACAGCACCCAAATAAAAAGACATTAAAGGTCATCTGTGTGTGTGTATTTATATAAAATTCCTACACTGTCATGGTGCATGTGTGTGTCTCTTAGTGATTTCACGCTGCTTGCATTTAATCAGTAAGTCGTCCACCGTTAAATACTGGGAAGAAAATATCACATGACACAGCAGGGCAAACCGATCGAAAGCAATTAGACAGAGAAGCAATCTGAATTATTGCGGTGAGAGATACTGGACCCTAAGGCCAACACACACACACACACAGTCATGGCTGTAATTAGAAGAAAATTGTGTTCAGATGAGTGTGTATCAGGTAATGATTTTATAAAAGAGAAGTACAGTCAGGAGAAAGAAGGATACTTTTCAGCAGCTTTAAATTAAACTGTAAAAGTATGAGCAATGAACAGGATTTTTGATTTTGTTGTCTTTGAGGTAATGTATTACGTTTAGCACAGCCCAAAGTATTCAGCAGATGCTAACCCCCACAAAACATAGATGCCATTAATAACAACAAAAAGTGAATAGCTGATTTTAGCCAAAGCATCGCTAGATAACCCTAAATGACATTTGAGGATTAGCATGTTAGTAGCATGTGACCTACAAATGCAAACAACTCAAAGCAGAATTGTATTTTCAATTAATTTTAAAATGTCCATTAAGGGTTTCAAAGTTGGACTTTCATCTAAACATCAATATCTGGACAGTAAAACTGTAAATTAATAACTTCTTACGTTATTTTTGTAATCTGATCTGTTTTCAGAGTGTCAGTGGAAATTTAAATTCTGTTTGGTCTGAAAAGTGTTCAGCAGCAAATACACAGCAGATCTTCATCATTGAGCTTGAGTAGAAGTTGATTAGTCTCATATTTGTACAAATGGGAATTTTATGTCTTTCATTTGGCCAGACATTGAAAGGCAAAGCAGACACTGTGTGTGTGTGCGTTTCTGTGTGTGGGTGTGTGTGATATAGATATAGTGTCCCTCTCTTTTTGGCAGCAGTGTTTTATTAAAGAGGCTTTCGTTAACTGGAGAGCTGCTGATAACTCCACCTCTTCTCCATATCAGACCTCCACATCAGTGAGATCCTGTTTCTCTCATATAGCAGCCTCAACTCTCTCTCTTTCTCTCCCTCACTCTCTTTCTCTCTCCTTTTTTCTCTCCTCATCTCTCCTTGACAAGAAAAACCTTCACAAGGGCATACAAGATGAATAGCCTTTCTGCAGAGGGGAAAAAGCCCTTTATTATTAGCCAATGGTTCTTAATACACACACAGTTTTCTCTCTGACACACACGCAGACTTCAGTTAATCCTGCAGAGTAAATCAGATCACAAACATCACTAAACAATCACAACTTCAGGCTGTAAAAAAATGCAAGCAAAGAGAGAATGAATAACAAAGCCAAATAGATTATTAGACTTACGCTGTCTCATTTACACTAGACTCACGCTTGACTGTCTGATTTACAAGAACCCACTTTGGACTGTCCGATTTATACTAGACCCACTTTGGACTGTCTGATTTACACTAGACTCACACGGGATCACCTGATTTACACTAGACCCACACTGGACTGTCTGATTTAGATTAGACTTACGCTAGACTGTCTGATTTACACTAGACTAACGTGGGACTGATTTAGACTAGACTCATGACAGACAGATTTAGACTAGACTTGCTGTATAGTGCATGTCCACATATACAAACTATTGGTGTGTCCCAATATACTTATACTATACCCTAAAAGAATGTATTGTTTTTCTTAAAGAAAAGAATATATATTTTAGTGCATAGTAAAAGGGTAAGCAAGTATTCATTTTAACAAACTACGATTTGGGACATACTAATTCTAATTTTGAATACTATTTAGGATGGATAGTATGTGAACTGGGACACAGGTTATAATTTAAAAATATATTCATATGCTAATATGATAACATTAGATTTCTTTATGGAAAAGTGGACAGCTCTGTTGAAACAGAACGCCTTGACTCACAGGTTTGTTATTTGCATTTAATCAGTTAGAAATTGCCTGCTTCACTGATAAACACAGCTCCATTTTTATTTATATACCTTCATGACATCATAGGTTCATGACATGTAGCTGGAGCATCTGGCTGGATTTAGACTGGATGTCTGTGTTTGGGGCTGATGTGTTTTGCTCCTCTTGGCTAAAGACAGAGAAGAGTTTGAGTAATGAGTGCTGTGTGATTGAGAGTGTAAACAGAGAGAGAGATTAGACTGATCAATTGCATTACTCCCATGTGTCGTCCCCACAGGCTGCTCAGAGCGCAGCCCAATTCCCCACCACAGTGTGTGTGTGTGTGTGTGATCTGTATCAGTCTGTGGAGATTCTCTATCAGATGCATAATGAGCTGTTTGTTTCCACGGAGATGCCTCATGGCACAGTTCTCCTGTGAGTGTGTGTGTTAACAATAACTCTATCAGGCAGCCGCTGTCCAGAAGATTCTGCAGAAGAGCTTGTGCTGGATATCTCAGTTGCTTTTAGCTGCGTGTGTGTATCAGAGTACAACTGTGACAATGCTCATGTGAAACTCACATACACATCTCATCTGTCATTTACCGCCGTCACCATGGGAACATAACAGATGTTTAAGCACCTGTCACCATGGCAACTGCTAAAGCAATCGACAGATTATTTTTAATCGACACTCTCACACACGCTCACTCTCACACATTGTCTCACACACACACACACACACTTGCTCTCACATTACTTTTTTTTTCGGTTGTTTTACAATGTGTTTATTGTCCTTGTAATTAATTTGTGTTTTCAGTCAATTCCCTAATAACCCTGCTCCAAAACAACATATAAACAAAACCTGTCATTGGACACTGTATATGTCAGTCACACAGCTCTTCCTGTGTGAGTGGGAACACACACACACACACACACACTTAAACGCTCTCTCACACACACACACACAAACACACACGTACACACTTAAACTCAAATGCTCACACACACTTAAATACACACACACTTTAACTTCTCACACACTTAAATACACACACACTGGATTCTCAGCCTCTTTCATCACTGTCCCCTGCCTGCTTATCAGACTCACTTATTTGCTCCTCAAAGTCTGTGTGTGTGTTTTACTCTATCTTTGTTTTAAAAGCTTTTGTGGTGGTAATGAGAACAGAATCACTGCTGCTGTTTGATAAGTCAGTGAATGTGTGAGCGGTAGAAGATATGAAGCAAATACAGAGGTCACACACACCCACATTTACACACTCATAGACAATCACATTTACACACTCACATTTACACACACACTCACACAACCAGTGTGGAAGGGTATAGGAACATTAATAATTAAATAATAAAATAATTGTTGTACACGCTTACACGTGAAACACATCTGCCCAAATATTCTGTTACACAGTCACAGAGAGTGTTTGTGAATTATTCATGGGAAAAATGTCCCCCTGTGTGTTTCAATTCGATTTTAGTGTGACCGTCGTTTCTTTCTTGAAAATACAAACTGAACTTTTGTTCTCCTAGATCACTCAACATTACTCCATAGTGAGTCTCCATAGTGACCATGCGACCACTCAGCCAGGGCGCGTTGCATTATTTGGGCAAATTGCTTTCAGTGTGAGGGAAAACAAAGATTTCCATGCACATATTTCAGATAAATTGATAACTAAAAGAAGGCACTGATGGTCAGTGCTTGTTCCACATTGTGTTTGGAATGTTTTTTAATTGTTATTGTCAGTTCACTTTATTATAATATTTTCTACTGGATTATTTATGGTTATGTATCATTCATAAAGTCACTGCAAGATTGATCAAAATTGACAGATATATGATTGATACATAATGATCAAGGTGAGGCTGCTGTCATTAGATTAAAACAAACTAATCAAATGTAGTCCTAACTAGTAGTCCTTCTAACACAGCCAATTCTCACAAAATGAACAGAGGACTAATAGAAGTCAAAGATGCTCATCTCAAATTCCTTTAAGTTGTTACAATTATTTAAGCCGTGTTAAATATTTTCTGGATAAATTCCTTCAAATCACCAAGAAGTGAAACGAGGGCTGATGTTCTGGGGTCGGAGGGCCCGGTTCTGTACACTGTGTCATCAGTTAACAGTAATGAAGGAGAATTCTGGGTAATTGCGTCAGGGAATGAGGGAGCTTTGATATTGCTTTGTCATTTTAGATTCTATTTTAACATCTTTTCTTTCTCCCTCTCTCTCTTTCACTCAGAGGAGGGGCCTTAACTAAATTTCCTGATTTTATTTTTGTTCTGTAATTACCAGGCAGCCAACTTCCCAAATCTACTTAACTACAGACGTATGTTAAGCAAACAGACATGCTAGCATCGTAATCTCCCATAGGGACGTCTTCATCCAGCAAGAAAATACAGTGATGATTTTGTTCTGTTCAGTTTAATTTCAGATCTTTCCATCTTCCCTTCTTTCTACTACAGTGCCGCTACTACAGGACCTTGGAGAGCATAGTTTCATTCAAGAACAAAGTCACCTTCAGTCATCACTGCTGCTCTTTTTTAAGGGTAAACGACCCTTAAATTTGCATTGAAAAAATAGCCATATACAATTTTGGAAACATCTAAAACAGGTAACTGTAATTCCTATAACTTAATAAAGCCTTATGATAAGACTAATATAATGAGGTTAAAGATAAAGAAATGTTGAGCTGATTGCCCTCTATGGAATCCATAAATCCATCCAATTCAACTGAGACCCTGCATGCATTATCTTACAATTACAAGTATTTTGGTTTTTGCAAAAATATTCACTAATTTAAAAAAATGAAGAAATGGGCTCTCGACTGGTCCAGAGCTTCAGTCCCGATGTTCTACTTACATCTACTGATTTTTGTCCCACTGATGATGTGAACCAGAATTTTACAAACTTTTTATAAAGCACAAAGGAAAAACAATTCACAAAGACTCAGTGTATCAACACTATATCACTACAGAAACACATATTCACTATAGCAACACTACCTTTCTGTAGAAACACTCTCACCATAGAATATTGTTGCACGATATACTGATACTAGAAAAGTACAGCAATACCCTGCGGATAAAATGGTATTATTTTACATTTAACTCACATACTTTAAGAATGACAGCACAACAGGGGAGCGTGTGCACTCTCCTCAGTAACACTGAACTCGCGCTGCATCACAAATAGCGATGCCATAAGAACGTCTATGCGTGATTACGTCCTGAAGCATGTGTCAAATCCAGCCAACAGCGAGACAGGCGGGTTGAAGTCAGGACCAGGAAGTGGTCGCCCCCGAGTAGCCTCTGATTATGGAACAGGCAGCAGGTACTCTCTTGAGAAAGGAGAACAAGAGCACATATATTTTCACATCTCCATCCTTCCTCAGCAAACACACGCACATATATACATGTGAATTTATGTGTGTGTGTGTAATGAAATTATGAAATTATGGAGTATTTGGACAGTCATATATTCTTTTCTAACAAAAATAAGCAATTATTGTTTTATTTAACATGACATTATGAGCCTTGACTTTTATCATGGAAAATTAGTCTCTGTGTGTTAGTAGGATTCGGTGTGTTTAGCTGGACGCTGTTTATTAACAATGGTAAACTGAGGCCTTTATTCTTACGCGAATGTACCTTGCGAGATGCAGACAGAAAGACGAACATGACAGAGACAGACAGAAAGAGAGCCAGACAAAGAGAGAGACAGAAGACAAAGATAGAGACAGAAAAAGTGAGACAGACAGAACAAGAGAAAAACAGATGAGAGAAAGACAGAAAGAGAAGCAGACAGAGAGAAACAGACAGCTCCTGATCTTATCAGACTGTACTAGATACTACCGGACTGACTCTCGGTGTTCATCAATCATTCAGTGTTTTATTGTGGCTCTGTGGAACTTTCACCTCTATCTTTGCATGATAGAGTCATGTGACCAACGTCAGATCAACATTTCACAGCTGTGAGGACGGTAACAGATGCCAGCAGAGAGAATCAAGCACTGCTTCATATTTCACTTACAGATTTATATTGATTCTTTTATGAGCTACTGAAACTGAAGAATATCGTTTATCCCTCTACTTACAAAAAAACACCTGGTTGAAAAGTAACTTGGTCTTCTAGCATTCCACCATTCAAGGTTTATTACGTACTGCATTTTTGTGTGGTAACCCGGTTTCCTTGCGGCAGAAAAGACAGCCCTCCAAAGACTAATCAACAAAGCACCAAAAAAAAAAGTCACTGGCTGTTCACAACCCTTCTTAGAAAACATTGCCTGCTCCCACTACCTCTCTAAGGCTAATAATATAATCAAGTACACGACACTACCAGGCCCTGTTTGATCTCCTGCCCTCTGGCATCCGGAAAAAAACCACAAGTTTACAGGACAGTTTTTTCCCAAATGCTGTAAGGACTATTAACTAACTTATGCATTAAATATGGTCTATCAGTTGTGCAATATTTTAACTATAATCACTTATTCAGTGCAATATCACTATTGTTACTTTTATTCGCTTGGTCACTTTATTTCCAGTACATTATCTACCCCATTCTAATTTATAATTTAGGACCTATACTTTTTTAATCAATTTAATACTTTTACATACCTTTTGTTATATTGTTATACTCTGTTGACACCAAACAAGAGCAGCGCTCCCAATGTTGTTGTATGCAGAGCTGTACATTGACAATAATGGCTTTCTATTCTATTCAAATAAACTCACTTGTCATAACCTAACCCAGTCAAACTCTGATCTGTCAGATAGCCATGATGCATAAATTTATTGGCTCTGCTGTGGGATACTGACAAACATGCAGCCTAACAGCAGGTCAAAGGTCAGGGCTCGGTGCTCTAAAAGTCAAATAATCTGATAAAGAACTACAGAAAATCACAAAGGTCAAACACACACACATGAACTTTAGAGCAGGAAGAGGAAGAAGATGATAAGGATGAAGGCAATACTGTTTATTGATCATGTGGCTCGTATATCAGAACATGAGCAGCATTACTGTCGGCCAGAACCCTAGAACTGTGTGTGTGTTTTTTTGCAGACAGGAAAACATGCTTGCAAAAGTTCATGAGAAACATCTACATGTGACGTCAGAAAAAAGATAGGTTTGTCAGGTTTGACAAAATCTCTTATTTCAATTAACATTTTATTCAAAAAATTGTTTTCTTTTTCTAAATTCCTTGAAATATTGCTTACAGCTAATACCCCTTCCAAAACGTTTTCATAGATTGTGCTATACTGTATTAAACTCAACTTTATTCAACTGAGGTTCTGAACCCAGAACTGACAATAAAGATGTAAACATTATGACTGGCCAGAGATGAAAAACACAAGAAAACTTACAGGACAGAGAAATGTTCACAACACAATTAAAATAAAAAAATAGATCACCCAACAATGACATTTTGGTTTGTTAATTTACTCAACCTTAGGTTTCTTCAGCAGAAAAATAAATAAGATTTCTAGATGAAACTGAGGTCCTTGGTGATTTATAAAATGCAAGTCAAGCAGCTGCAGTGTTTTAAAGATACAAAGAAAAATCTTTTTGGACAAAACTTTGGCATGTTACTCGTCCAGACCCATGAATGAGAGGTGTGCATTTGATCTGACTAAGGTTTGCAAAACTTTTTCGTAAATTAATTATTTTATTATATATTAAAAGTGTTGTAAGCCCAGACTTTATTCATACAGTGACATCTGGTGGCCAACGCTGGTAGCGCTAATTGTTAGCTAGCAAGCAATTGTTCTGTTGTGTGGCCTCTTGATAATACATTTTTTACTAAAATCTTAGGAACCTTATGGGTTACATGCAGAGGTCACATTTCAAGTATGGGTTACCATACATTGACAAATACATCACTTTCACTTCACACAGAATTTTTGTTTAACACATTTGTGTTTTGTTCCTTGGAAAATAATGTTGATGAAACTAGATTCATGATGTCTGTGTCTTTCATTTATGCACAGAAAAACACAAGAGTTTATAAAGTTTTGTTTTAATTTTCATTTAAGACAATGTTTAACTTCATGATAATCATGATAATGTGGCCAAGTTCTTTTAACACATCTACAACACGATTAAAGACAGAAATCCACATTCATGCTGACAAGCAGATTACTCAGTAATATCACATATTTAAATGTGATTACATTGATCCCAAAGCATATCTCTGTAAAATCTGCTGTGATAAATTAAATGATTTATATTGTTTAGTTATGTTGACATGAGTGTGTTTAGGGCTTCAGGCCATCAAACATCAGCTCTTTGTCCTTAGAGGCTATATAAGTGGACTACACACAATGCCATTCTAGAGCAGAGGTCTTCAACAAGATTCTGCAGAGTTCCAGCATGGGAACAAATCCCAACATCTAGTGGAACGTCTTAGAGGAATGGAAAAGCTCTTATTGCCGCAGATAAGAAATTAATGCTTTTTGTTTGATTTTGAGATGAAAAAAAATCAACAAGATGTAATTGCCCAACAATTGTGGCTTCATCACAACACTCGGTTCATGTGGAATGATCAGATCATTTGGAGAAAGAAATGAGACGATGTGAAATGTCACAATGCAGTCACAATTTAATGCAGCTTCATGCAGCGTAACGCAAGCACATGCTGGATACAGAAACCAAAGCAGAGTACAATATTCAGCTTATAATTGTCTCCTGGAAACGCACAGCATTTAACAAAACTCTTACATAACTCTTACATATCGTTTCATCATAAAAATATCATTCATATTTAATACTTGATAAAAAAAAATGTATAAATGGAGGTTGATGTTGAAAAAAAAATGGAGGTAATCTCTGAAGTATCTCTTCTGGTCCTGAGGTCAGTATGGTTTATGACGAGTCCTTAAACAATTTAAAAACAGATTAAGTGCATAAAAACATTAATAAATGGAGTAAAGACATGTAAATGTCCCTGGCTAACGTCATACGCACAAGACTGTGTGGTTGTGTTTAGTGTGTGTGTCACTCAATGAGGTTTTTGTGTTTTATGAGGTTTTCTGGATTTAAGAGGCATCACAGTGCACCACAGAGGCGTCACTGCTGTTCTGTGTGAGTGTATTAAAGCTCTTGGAATTACATCCAGCTCTTCGTTGCCATTATTGGGAGGCAGGGCCTGGTCCGCTGGCCCCGCCCACACTGCCGTTGCCCTGCTCCATGTGATTGGTGGTGGGTTTGAGGGCAGTGGGGTGTTGGTGTTGAAGGGCATGTCTTTCGAGCAACATGCGGTGCGTGAAGGCGCGGTGACACACGCCGCAGGTGAAGGTGCGCTCCACGCGGTGCGTGCGCATGTGCACGTTGAGAGAGCTCTTCTGCGTGAAACGCTTGCTGCAGACGGAGCACTGGAATGCTCGCACGCCCGTGTGCACCACCATGTGCTTGAGCAGATAGTCGCGCAGAGAGAAAGACCTCCAGCAGATGCTGCACTGATGCGGTTTCTGACCTGCAGAGGGCAGATGGTCAGAACCAACGTTTCCGGGCCTGAAGACCCAACACTTGTTCTTATGTAGTGCACTGGCTAGTTGATATGCACTATGAAATATCTACAAGGAAGATCTTCGGTCTGAAGTTTTTAAAGACATTTGACAGTCTGATCTTGATTTACCTGAACAGTCCTAGAACGCCACACGGAGGCAATCTGATAATCTGTGTCATGTTTTAAAGCTCTAAGATGACTTACAGACAGAAGATTATAGAAGTTTGTACAGTAACAGTATTCTGGCTTTGTTAAGTACATAAAAAGAATGATTGTTATGATTGAAGGAAAGATTGAAAGATGTTAATGTGTATGTTTGCTTACCAGAGTGGATGAACATGTGCTTGCTGTAGTTCTTGCGGGAACGCAGTGACTTTCCACAGTGGCTGCAGTCGAAGGATGTCTCAGAGCCCTGGGGCACAAAGCTTGGACCTGCAATGCATGCTGGGGTAGAAGCAGGTGGAGCTGGGGTCAGGGGTGCAGGGGGCAGAGCCTGCTGACATGAATCGCCCATGTTGTCAATTACCATAGGTCCACCAACAAAGAAAGATGCGGGCTGTGATTCACTGGTAGGAAACGGATAAAGCATCTGAGAATACAGACAGACAGCAACAATAATAAGACATAAAGTTTAGGACAGACTAACTCCAATCCACTACCCCCTTCCCTACATCAGAAATCACATCATGACTTGCATTACACAGACTTTAGATGTGTTCGACTTCATGCAGCTCTGCACTGACCGCTTGCGTCTGACCAGAAACAGTGCATGTCGGTTAGAAGTTTCATCCGTCTGGAGACAGCACAGACGCCACGTGACTGAGACGTATGGCATCAAAGTATCACATGAGAGACTGGAGAGCAGATGGCTGACTCAGCCAATGCAGCTTCTCAAGAAGCGACACAGCTATTTTTGATTGGCCAGATTCACTGACAACAACAATGACATGCTGTTCATGTTCTTTTCATTCTGAGCACTACAGTTTCACTAATACTCAATAATTAATGTTTTAATAACAGTGAAAACTCTTGTTTATGTAATCTTTGTTATATTACCTTTATTGGTATTTTAATAATATATCCTTATCTTTAACTTCACTTCTAAATGTACAGCATCAAGTAGCACATAAAAAATGCCCAGTGCCATATGAAGAATAAATCTTTTGTAAGTGGACAACATGTGTCATGTGTTTGTGATGGTAAAAAAATCAGGCCAGTCTGAGTCCTCAATACTATGCACTTCTGCACTTCACTGGGATTAAAGCATTTGTAAGTCATTATATCATCTACAGTATAAAGCTGCTTTGAAACAGTGTGTATTGTGAAAGAGGCTAAACAGATAAAAAAGATGTGACTACTCTGTACCTTTATACAGCACTTCTCATCTTATTGCCTCCCTATGATAAATTGCTTTATTGTTTTTCTTAGCTTGTAAGTCGCTTTGGATAAACGTGTCTGCTGAATGCAAATTAGGTCTATACTGATGTTTTTGTGAGTTTTACACCTGGCTGCCTAGGTTCTGGGAGGGCGGTGAAGGGGTGAGAGGTTTGTTGATCCGGCCACGGGGGTTTGAGCCCAGAGACACCTGTGGATCTGCCTGAGACCAGAACCCATCCGAGAACACACTGGACTCCTCATAGAACCCACCCTTAAACAAACACAACATAACATCACTATGCCATCATTAACTAACGACTGTGCGCAACAATAACTCAAAATAATATATAATAACTAATAATAATAACTAAATCTGCACAGAAAATTTTCTGTTTTCCTATTTTAAAAAAGATACAATTACGAGTTTACCTGACCATAGGTGGGCTGGTGTGACGCATGTGATGCGCTTCCTCTGTCGTCCATCTCAAAAAGCCCCTCCCCTTCCTGCACACCCTCATTCTTCACTACCACCTCCCCCTCCCCCAACACCTGCACACATAAGCAGACACACTGAAAACACATGAAACTGATGAAAACGATTTTTACCTGCAGTCTCACAAGTGTGTGTATGTGTTACCCGCAGTCTCACAAGTGTGTGTATGTGTTACCCGCAGTCTCACAAGTGTGTGTATGTGTTACCCGCAGTCTCACAAGTGTGTGTATGTGTTACCCGCAGTCTCACAAGTGTGTGTATGTGTTACCCGCAGTCTCACAAGTGTGTGTATGTGTTACCCGCAGTCTCACAAGTGTGTGTATGTGTTACCAGCAGTCTCACAAGTGTGTGTATGTGTTACCCGCAGTCTCACAAGTGTGTGTATGTGTTACCCGCAGTCTCACAAGTGTGTGTATGTGTTACCCGCAGTCTCACAAGTGTGTGTATGTGTTACCCGCAGTCTCACAAGTGTGTGTATGTGTTACCTGCAGTCTCAGAGGTTGTCTCTGTTTGCGTGTGTGCGCCGTCTGTCTGTCTCTTTCTGTGTCTCTCTCTCCGTCGTGTGCGCCTCTTTCTTCCTCTTCACTGTATCTGTCCACTCCCCCCACCAGCTCCTCCCCCACACCACTATACTCCACCCCCCCGCCACGGCCCACGCTGGCTGGAGAGCCGATCTGAGCTCGCTCGTTCGCCGTGATGTTCTGTGTGCCCACGTTTGTGCTGCGGCCCGTGTTGGGGTTCAGCATGTAGTTGATCTCCTGCGAGCAGCTGGATGCTTTCAGTATGGCCCCACCCCCCACCACACCTAGCCCCTCCCCTCTACACAGCACTGCTCCACCTAACTCGCTGAGGGGCATCAGAGGGCCCATGCCTCCCTCCATGCTGCCGTTGCTTCCCTCCCCCTGAGCCACGCCGCTCAGAGCAGCTGCCATTTCTGCTGCGGACCCACAATCTCCTGCCATGCTGTAACCAAAGCCCTGTAGCGGCCCGTTCTCCTGGACTTTCCCATCGCCACCCTCTTCCTGCTTGGGCAGCGCGCTACCCAGAGATGCCACCGCAGCTCCACCTCCAACAGCAGCGCGTCTTTGCGAGATGATCTGAGTGCACTCGTCGATGACGGTCTTGATCTGAAGGATAGATGCTGCCGTGAGGATGCAGAGAGCCTGCGAGTGCAGCACCACCAGTGAGCCACTGTACATGAAGTCCACCAGCTGCTTCACCGTCTCGGCAGGAACCAGAGGGGGAACTGAGATCTCAGAGTGACCCAGCAATAGCTTGTCCTGAAAGAAGGGGCTTCCTGCCGCCAACACACACGCATGGGCCCGCAGTGACGCATCATGGATGCGGACGGTGACATCACAGAACAGACCTTTGCGTCGCTGTGACCTCAGCGCCTCCAGCACCGACTGACTGGAGTTATGAAGGTGGATGTAGTGAACTGCCTCCGATGCCATGATGCCACCTGACGCACACTATGACTGAAAACACATACACGTTTCATATACATGTCACATTTACAAATACATAGCGTTAAGGTTATGTGTGTGTGTGTATGGAGCTATATATATATGTATGTATATATGTATATACGTATATATATATATTCACATGATATGACACTGAAATATCAGTTCTCAGATTAAATAATATCAAGTAAAAAACTCTGTCGCTCTTCATTAAGAGATTCATATCCTCGAAGCAGTTTATTTACACAACATGAAATCTCTGCTTTGTATTAGCGCAGACACACACTCACCTGCAGACGTGTTTAAAGCGCACAGACACGCAGCTGCGCGAGCATTATCGATCGGACCGATATTGATTTTACTCGCGCGCAAGATCGCTCGATCTGCGCTTGCGGGCCTCGATATCCGGACACAATTTGACAAAATAAAAGCCCTAAACGACACGCAACAGTCCGGCAAATTAAAAGCCCTTTATTTCTCATAACGGCCCATCTTACAGTTTAATACGAATATACTTTCACAAGCTCTTAGTTTTAATGTCACACAATTAAACCATGTGTTCTCATGTCACAATAATCTTCCATTTTGAAGCGGTGATTATGTGAAAGAAAATGTACAGCTTTAAAGAAGACCGAATCAAAAGAGCCGGATCTGAAACAAGAACTAGCTGTTAGTCATCACTAGTTTTAAAAATCACTTCCTTATAAAAACAGTACCAAAGTATAACTGTAATAATGGGACAACATCTGTAGAGGCATTTTATCAAGTCACTGTAATCAAAAGGCCCCTGGCCCTCGTCAATGTATAAAGATCCTCATTACATGATTGTGACTGCCCCACCAACAGCAGCCCTCGGTACATGCTTTTATATTCCCTAACTACTGTTTTCCCAGTTGTTTACAGTTCTTACAGTAAACTGCTCACTTATCCCTGCTGCTACCTGAACAGGCACTGTTTTAAAGTATATGCTTATAGCATATGTTTAAAGCATGTGTGTCTATATATACTAGATTCTATATATATTTGTCTATATTTATTAGCTGAAATATATTTATTAGATTCAGGGATGGATTATGACACTAATGTGCCCTAGGCATGGCCCCCAAGCTCTGTTTGCCAGATCACATTCCTGGATAAGGGGTGGGTGGTTGAGGGTTCACCTCTGTCAGTTCAGGACCCCACAGAAAATTGCTAGGGCCCCCTGCTGGTCTACTGCCCTGTGCCTGGTAGCTAACTGGTCAAACACTGAGACTTTGGGTCTGATTAAACATTTATAAAGGTTAAATTAATTTAATACCATTTTAAAATAATAACACACAAATAATTAAAACAGATGATTGAAATGAAAAGGATTTAGTAAAACTGATTTGATCAAAGACAACTGGATGTCTTTAAATGTGAGATAAGGAAGATGATGAGAATCTCTCATGGTTCAGAAGATAACAGGAAACAGTGTTAGACACACCAATTCAGTATTCAGTTCAATATAAAACCATATTCTGATTCCACTGCAACAAATAATAACAAATGCAAACTTTTCAAACAGACGATAAAAATCAAATAAACTAAACAAACAGCACACAAACAAACAAATCTTATAATACCCCAATAACATGACAGAGAGCTATACATCTGTAAACAGGTGAAGTGTTAAGTGTGTGTTGAAGCAGGTGAGGAGGTCCTTTATGCTGGTAGAAGTTTAAAGAAACACTCAGCTAAGACTAATTGGAAAGCATTCATGCCTGCGTCTCCAGCACTTCCGATGGTTCCACAAAATACAGTCCAGCTTCATGATGGTTCCCATGACAACCCTGCACAGACTTTGCTTGAACGGGAGATCGAGCAAATAACGCCTGCTGGGCTTGACATAACTTCTGAATGAGAAAGCGCTTGTCACGACCCTCCTAGACACACACGCACAAACACACATAGATGCATACAAACATTCACACACACACAGAAAGACAAACAAACACACAGACACATAATATTTTTCATCACTGGTAAAATAATTACAAGACACTTTAACCACTATCATTTCAAAATAGAATAGATAAAATAAATAAATAGACAAAGTGCTATTAACAGAGACAGATAAAAAAGACAGAAAGAAAAAGAGAATATCCAGCATATTACCTTTTTATATTTACTGTTTTTATATTTTATATATTTTCTGTTAATATATTTGTGCACTATTGTAAGCAGCTCAGATGCAATTGCTTAGGCAATACAAATTTTGAGTTTTTGTCATGCCAATAAAGCACCTTAAATTGAATTGAGAGTGAGAGATAAAAAGAGAGAGAGAGAAAGAGAGAGAGAGAGAAAGAAAAAGAGAGAGAACAAAAGAGAGAAAGAAAAGAGAGAGATAAAAAAGAGAGAGATGATGGATGGATGGATGGATAGATAATTAGATAGATAGATACTCACCATCGCCAGCTGATCTCTAAGATGCTCAATCACTCGCTTATGAGCTCCAGCCAAAGCGATGACATAAAACATCCCCAGACTGCAACACACACAGAACTCAACTAATACAATCATGACAGACAGAGACAACTAGAGAGAAAGAGAGACAGACGGACAAACGGATGTTTATTCTCACCAGGTAATGACAAAGAATGACACAGCAAAGGCCTCCGACGCGAGCGCAAACAAGACGGACCGCAGGCCATGAGGGAGCTGAGAAATCTCATGAGGAAGCACCTGCCACGGCGTGCTGTAGTTCACGAACGGACCGCATGCTCGCGACGATGGAATTCTGAGACAGATGAGTCATACACAAACAGACATGCACACACACACTTAAAGACTTTCAAAAAAGATCATTCTGTATGATTTATAGGCTTGTTTCCTCATAGGGACCTAAGAAATGTCCCTACATGGTCAACATTTACTGTTATTACTATAACGAAGGAAACTTTAGGTCCTCATAATGTAGGGAATACCAGGACCTCACACTTACACACGCACGCATACTTCAAATGAGTAGAATTCAGAGAAACAGCTAATGTATTTGACGTTTATTGTAATTCATTCAGACTCACTCTGCAATACTGACGGTTACAGGAACAGACGCAAGAGCCAAACCGATTAATAACACGACCAGGAAGAAGAAATTGGAGCTAGAAGCTCGAAATGGACGTGTGGCAGGGCGACAGTTGGTCATCAAGGACACCTGCAGTAAGCATTTACAATTATCATGACACGTGATATCACATATGACAATCACAAACCCACACAACGATCACACAACAATCACATTTCCCTTCACTTCACATTTCATTACAATTCAGCTGTTCATCTTTGAAAATTCTTTAATTTAAAATTCAATTTTCCTTTAAATTATTTGTGTTCCTGTAGCTCAACTGGTAGAGCGTTGCGTTAGCAGCGCAAAGGTTGTGGGTTTGATCCCAGGGAACACAAGTACTGATATAAATGTAGACCTTGAATTCACTGTAAGTCGCTTTGGATAAAAGCGTCTGCCAAATGAATAAATGTAATGAAATACAGTTCTATATCCTGTTTGCAAGTCATTAAGTCATAAAAAAAACAATTTCAAAGGCATTCCTAATTTAATCCTCAATAATGCACAACAGATGTTAAAAGAGATTTTCAGTGATGCTCCTCATGGCATATGCTTGAGTCCCAGGGTTGGTACATTGATATAAAAAAACAGATGTAGTTTGAACAGATGTTGTGAGTTCTTACCTTCTTCAGGTAGAAAACAAAAAAGTATTTAACAGTGTTGATGGCTGGCAATAAAGGACAATAGAATGTTCCGATCCAGCAGATGGTTTGGCCGTACACAATCTCCAGGACATTCTGAGGGATGGCGAACTCCTGCTGTCCCCACCACTTGGCCAAACCGCAGTCACAGTGGTTCACAATAATCCTGAACAACAGCACGCTTTCAGAAATGTAGCGTAACGTGCTTTTAAATGACAGAAAACAAGACTCTTACTTTCTTGGAAATTCAACAAAGACGGTGACGGCAGCGATGATCAGGAAGTCAAAGATAACGAGTTTGTACATTTCCTGCCCAACGTGAGTCTCCCAGCACTGCAGCATACACAAATTCAGACGCGGTAACAAATGCACACTGTGTGTGTGTTTAAGTATGTGTGTAACATACAGGGTAGCGTTCATAGTTGTATCCGCAGGGACACTTCAAACTTTCACAGGTGATTTGAGACCACAGTGAAAACAGCAGCACCCCGATACTGGCCAAACGCATGAACACGCACCTGATCACAACACACAAACACACACAAGGGTTAGCCATACATCTGCATTGTACTGACCCCTCAAATCCATGTAAGCTTTGTAAAAAAAAATTCCTATTTGAGGGGGTTCTAAAGATGACAGGCTAATAACAAATAATGTAAAATATAAATTTCTTAAAATCTTACTACAAAACAAGAAATGATTTTGATAATGAAAAATAGCAATACTTTACAATAATTGGTACACAATTGGTATTGTTAGTAACTACTTTAATTACATGAACTAACAATGACCAATACCTGTACAGTATTTATTAATTTCATTTGTTAATTTCAACATTTCTAATACGATAGTATTTGTATGACCTAACATAGAACTTAAATGCTGTGGAAATCTATTGTCCATTATTGTTTATTTTAAATATTGTTAAATATTGTTTAGTTTATTTTAAATAACGCATTAACTAATGTTAACAATGAAAACTTGTAAAGTGTCAGCAGGAAATTAAGTTTATTTTTGTACATATACATATGTGTCCAAATGTCTTTTTAAAGCATAAAGTTGTGTTTAACCAAAAAAGTTAAGGACTGCAACCTTAAATGTTCTTAACTGTCATAAAATCACAAATTATCCTAAATATCATCCTCAACACAGTCTTCCTTTCTGTTTTACTGCTGGTCTGACGTTTGAGGCAGGCGTGTTTCTGTGAGGGTGTGTTGCCTCATTAATGTGAAGCGGATCTCAAAGGCAGGTGAGTAATCCTCAAAGCTGATGATCAGGTTGAAGATCAAGGGTGTTATGAAATTAGCAAGCGTGATGACAATTGAGGGTAAATATTCCACCACCAGCTCCAACAGAAAGTTGCTCTGATCCTAAACACACACACATCATTAGAGAAAGTCCAATAAATCAACTGCAGCATTACATTTTTGAAATCCTTTAATAAAGTAAACAGTAGCGTCACCTCAGCCTGTTTCCATTGGGAGAAGACAGTTGCAATATAGATACAGTAGAAGCAGGAGACCAGCACAGCCAACACAAACACATTGACTGCAGCTCTCAGAGTGTAGATGCGACATCTCTCTGAGCGTGTGCGGTTGGCCATCTTCCGTTTGATCCGCTCTTCTTCTAGATCCGTCTGACACGCAGCAAGAACAAACAGTGTGCTTTTATTTTCCTATTTGTCTTTCATTGATCTGCACGCACCAACACCAGCAGGACTGTTCACAATTTAGAACAGCTTCTCTATTCAGTCCCCAAATTTAACAACAGTGACAAAACTGAATTAAACAGAATTGGCATCACATTCTTAGATCTGCTGTAAATGTAGTACTGAAATGTGTGCGCATAACAAGAAATAAACAGGGTTACATAGAAAGGCTCATATTTGGCTGGCAAAAGCACCTTCAGCTCGTACAGCAAACTGCTGCGTTTAAGACGCGCAGCGTTCTCATTGGTGATGCAGAAGTCCCACCCAGCGAAAATCTTATTGCAGAAACTCTGGAAACGCTCTTCGTCTTGTACGAGTTTGCGTTTGAAGCCGGCTGCTGACCTAAACATAGACAGAATGAGTGTTGCTGTAATAAAGTTTACTCTACACACATCACACACTGTTGTAGCTCTTCATGAACAAACCTCTTGACAATCCAGATGAGGCTCAGCAGAAGATATGAGACAGTGGCCAACAGATACGCCAGCGGGAGATTGTAGCTGAAGCCAGAATGAATAAACTCCAACTTATAGTAACCATAGAAGAGATACGTCTGCTCCAAAAAACCCTACACACACACACACACACAAAACATACACAATCACACACAGGAACAAGCACACACACAAGCACAGCTTATGACTTGTGTGTACAGTTGTTGTATTGGCTTATATGAGCTGATTAGGGTTAGTGTGAGTGTTTCTTACAGTTCCTGACAGCAGATCTGTGATGTGTTGATGAAACACCACAAGACCCCGACGAAATGAGGTTGGATAATCACTGCACTCTTTCACTGCAACACATACGGACACAAACGCACGGACACAAACGCACGGACACAAACGCACGGACACAAACGCACGGACACAAACGCACGGACACAAACGCTTCACATTAGTGTGACATACTGTGTGTTTGTGTGTGTGTGTGTGTGTGTGTGTTTACCGTCTGTACTGCTATAAGTAATGTTGAGTGATGTGTGTGATGCTATGATCACTGGTAGCATCACTAACACAAACATCAGCAGAAACATGATGAGATTCAGCAGTACCAGGAACCTCAGGAATGAGAAATATGACAGAATTCCCGTCCCAAACATCCCTGGGACAAACAGAAAGACATGAGCATATAAAAGCTTTTCGAACAGAGAAACACTTTGGCACAGATGTAACAAAGCAGAAGAAGACAGTATGTAGTGTGTAGCCAGAACTTTGACTGCAGATAAAGCTCTGGAGCTTTTTAGCTTTAACTGGAGAAAAACATTCAGAACACTCATACAAAGACAGGAAGAGCTGTTCAACACGTACGATGAGTTTATGTACCATTTACAGATGAAATATATCACAATTACAGACTGGTGTGAAGGAAATAATGAATGGTGCAGCACTTACGGTAATTTCAACAAACACAGAAGATTTAAAAACCTGTGTCCTTAATCATTGAAGCTATGTAAAGCTAATCAGTTTCAGCTTACTAGATGGAGAAAATCTTTTCAAGTTGATGTATCTGACAGCACTGTTTGAGACTAGAAAACTTCTGACCCTCAATGAGGTGAATATCTGCCCTCCAGAGCTGCAATGAAGAAAGAACATCCATGCCATCCTCCTTCAGGCGCTTCAGAGAGCGATGAAGGTTCAGCCTCCACAAACCCCAGCCAGTGAGAGTGCCACCCTGCTGAAGACGCTGCTCTCTGCACACACACAATCACAACTTTCAATCCTTCATAGAAGGGGTGTGACAAATCATTTTTTCCACTGGAAATTGATTGGCTCTAGAAAATGTTACATTGTTGCAAAGCAGCTTAAACATATGAAAACATACAGAGAACAGAGCACTTTTCAAAACTGGTAGCAGAATGTCAGTTTTTCGCCACACACACACACACACACTTTTCTTGTCGTTTGTTTTCCATGCTCTTGGGAAGCTCTCTCACAGGTCTGAGTTCCTCCCCACTGTGAACAAACTTCTGCTCCACCCATTTTTCACTGATGACCGACTGCTGTCTGCCACGCCCACTGCCCCTTCTCCTAGCACTTCCACTGGTGTTGGACTTCCTTCTGTAGAGCAGAGACTGATAACTGGGCAGCTGGTCCAACAGCAAATGACTGGCAGGAATGTGCTGGTCTGCACAGAAGACTGCACAGAAAAAAGCACAACATGAAAACCAGTGTGTGTGTGTGTGTGGTCAGCAGCAGTACAAACACATTTTTTTTTATCCTGCACATTTTATTACCTAGGCATTACCATTTTACATGTTAATATAGCCTACATCCCGGCATAGCCATTCTTTAATTTACATCCACAGTGATTTGACATTCTCTATGACATTCTAATGCAAAGCTATACGTCACGTCACCAAATTCAGCCCAATGTTAGGTCTACAGAATTTTTCACCCACTTTTTCGTACACACGATCGTTCATAAAAGTCATAACACACCTCTGAGTAAGCTGGTCGATTTGACCCCTCATTCATGGGTTTACGACAAATGGTGCGGGACGAGTTACATGACAAAATTTTGTCCAGAACAAGTATGCAAGAGAGTGCTTCGCAAGCACCACTAATAAGCTTAAGTACAATAATGATAAGCTTTAACAAGCCAACATAATTCATTAGTGTAACACATTTATTAGTTTAAAATACTTTCCAGCATAATAAAAAAAAAAATAGTTCAAGATCAGTAATTTTGTTTACACCAAGGTTCCAACCCCACCTATCAGATAAGTTTTACCTCTTTGTAGGTGGCAGGAATGAAAGTCATCCTCATAATTTTGTTTTATGCTTTCAGAATAATAAAAACAGAGAACAATTAAAACAAATAGGAATTGTTCATATAGCTGCTGTAAATAGGAAAAAAACTCCCTGAGGGATCATGGCCCTGGAAATCCTAAACTGTGAATGTTTGTTCTGCACCACCTTATGCAGCACACAGCGAGTACTTTGCTATACACTTCTGCAGTGTCGAACACGTCCAGACTAGTTGGCAGTTTTCTTTCCATGTTTCTGCTTCAGTTGTTTTACATACAGTTAAAGAGTAAAAATAAAAGTTTAAACTTCTGGTGGTACATTTCATTTTCCATCACTGTAAGTTATTGACCTTCTCTTTAGCAGCCGTTTGTCATCGTTGTACACATTCAAACCTTCATCATTATAGTCTAGAGAAGTGACGCCCAACGAGGTCCACAGAGCTAAACTTGGTTGGAGATTATCAGACTTCATTAGACACATTCATATATTAGTGTAAAAACTCAAATGAGTCGTTTACATTCAGAACTTAACACGTGTGACACAAAACAAACATGAATAAAACTGACCTGCATCAGAAGCGTCCATCTCGCTCTGAGTTTGTGTTGGGTTTGGTGTTAAGTGTTTAGTGTGTTGTGTTAAGTGTGTTTAGTGTTTTGTGTGTTGTGTTAAGTGTGTTTAGTGTTTTGTGTGTTGTGTTTAGTGTTTCGTGTGTTGGGATTAGTGTTTAGTGTTCAGCGTTTCCGCATCAGTGGCGCCGTCTACTGGACAACAGCTCAACAAGCTGTTACAACTGTATAAAACAAAAACAGCGGGGAGCTGCAAATATCGTCGTGTAACTATAATATAACGATACTATAGTGTTTATGAAAGTTTGCGATCGAGTTTCTGACAGATAAAGTGGTTGTCAAATGTCTGATTAATAAACATATGGCGTTGCTTTGGCAACGGTAAACAGCGACTACCAGGGTAAAAGGGTTTGATAAACATCCTAATTTAAATATATTCAATTTACAAGGGCAAAGCAAAATAAAATAAAAACCGTAAGGTGGCAGTAATAAAAATGCTTAAACGCTTCTGGTTGTGTTTATTTTTATTTGTAAGGTGTGTAAAAGTGATATTATAATACACTTCTGAGCATCTCTAAATGGGGACGTTAGACTTCATCGTAGACTTCTATTGTTCTTATACACAGCTAGTTTAAAACTGCGTAACCCTAACCTACACTCTAACCCTAACTGAAAACTTTTTTGCATGTTTACATTTTAAAAATAACTTACTTAACTTTTTTTTACATTTATTTTTTTTAACCATTTTTACAAATCAGGGCGTCCCCAAACTGAGGTTTTGTCAGATTGTGTTGACTTTTGGGTAAAAATTGGTCCCCAACATGTGTTTAAGTAACCCACACACAAACACACATAAAAACAGAATTAAACACACTTATACACACACCCTCAAATACACACTCCAAAAAAAACATACATACCCAGATAAAACTCAAAGTTACAAACATGCATCATAAATCAAGGCTGTTATATAATAGAGTACCCTGGTTTAAGCTAAATCTGCTTTCATTTCTCTTGTGATGAGGGTCATGGCCGGCACTGTGAGCTGGGTCAAAAGTCACATGGAGGTTTCAGGGTCGCGGCCAGTAAATGAGCTTTGGGGCTCCTCAGGGGCAGCTATGGACAAAGAGGCGTGATCAGATATTCAGCTGCACTTGATTTCTCAGCAAGCTTTGCATAATAAAGCGGTGTTGGGGGACGGGGGGGTTGGGGGTGGGGTTGTTGGTTGGGGGTGCGGGCTTTATCTGTCTACAGAGCCATGGGTTAACAGCTGAAACACACTGGACACTCTAGCCCTATTAAAGAAAACCTTCTTCATGTAAACATGTACTTCAGCTGGGTTTTCTGTCTGTCTTGCATGATGTGCAGACCCTGTGTTCTTTAACAGGAGGAAGTGAAGTGAATGTTCAAAAGAGCTCACTGATGTCATCCTGTGGCTGCTTGTTGTCTCTTAACTATGTTTGTGCAGTTGTCCGATAAACAAGATCGCGTTTGTAGCCTGCCCATCACCCATCCTGCTGAGCAACAAAGGACAAATCTATAGCAGACCCTCACAGGACATAGACCTACACACCATTGTGTAGCTGACCTACAGACCCACGGTGGACAGATCTTTAGAACCACGGTAAACAGATCTACAGGCCAACGGTGGACAGACCTACAGACCCTTTTTGGATATCAGCACACAGACATCCATGTGGCATCAGAGTGGCAGATCTGGATCTTGTCTCATCTTCCTCCTAATGTGGGCTCAGCTTGTCTCCAGGGTTGGTTCCATTGATCCAGAACATGCTGGTGTCTGTCCAAATCATTTGAATGCAAATTTGTGGGTGGACGCTCAGAGCACCTGTGAGAGGGAATGCCAAACAGACCAGGTGAAAAAATACACTCACACAAACATCTTCACTCAGCACAACAGTGAATGGTAAGTTTCACATTGATTGTAATCATAAACATTAACAGCAATTATTAGTAGTAGTGTTAGAGGGTAATATACAAAATTATCATCATTTACTGTATTGAATTAAAAGTTTGAAATGTATTATATATATATATATATATATATATTTAGCCTCCTTTTCAAAGTGCCCAACTCCCATGCTGGACCAATCGCCAGTTTAAGCCTCGCTCAGAGCATGTGCGGGTTAGATTACATACATATAAACGGGGCTTAAACTGGCGATTGGTCCAGCATGAGAGTTGGGCACTCTAACGAGGAGGCTAAACTCTAACAAGGTTATAACTTCCAGCAGCTGTCACTAGAGCGTCTGAGGTTTAACCACTTTCATGCGTCACATTTTCATGCCTTTGTCAGATACTTTTATCCTAAAAGACTTACAGTTTAGTACATATTTTCTGTTCTCCTTATACTATACTGTACTGATATCCTTTATTATTATTATATCCAGTCATTATATAATCCACATGATTGTGGCAATGTGGTCTGTTTTTTAGTTTATTATTTACTTTTACTCTTATTTAGCCTTTTTTAAAAATGTATTTGCATTATTTCTTTTTTTCGTTTATGAAATTGACACATTTAGTAACTTAAGTAACTAAGTAGCTTTCACTGTTAGTTGTGCTGATGATTAAGTCTGTTGCTTTAGGACTTCTGAATTCACACCTTAAAAGCCCTGACCGGTTTCCGTTTCACACACACACACACACACAGGAAGCAGTTTTACAGGTTTTTCCTTTCACCATGTGTGACTGTATGTCAACCACTGGCGCTTTCTGTCTGCAGATGTTAATTGCCAAATAAAAATGGACAAAACATTTTAGAACTGTACAAAGGCAACAGTGTCCTCTATTCTTTAACCATGGTAATATTGTCTAGTTTTATGTCCATAGGTAAAATTTCTGAAACTTGATGAAGTTTCAGAAAGTTCAGCTGTTTTATCACAGTAATTTGTCACAAACACATGTTGTAGCCCAGCAGCTGAGTAGAACGATGGAGAAAATATTGGCAAAAGAAAAGTTAAAAAATAACAAGATATATAGTAGAAGGCAGCAACATTGGACTGGTGTTAAACCATTTAAAAGTGTGTGCTGAGTGTTGTTAAGTCTTTACTTACTAAGTCCAGGAACCCATCCAAACCTGACTGGCATTTTCAGAGTTAAGCTTTCAACATGTGTTGGTAAACATGTGTGACTACTCTTACTGCAATAACAGCAAAACAATATTGTATCGCTGATCATATAAATATGTTTGTATGTTTATGAAATTAAACAATAATATAAATCATCTGTAGGCTACCATTTTAAAAAATAAAAGGGAAAATTTATTTGGAACCTCTACAGGACTGTGCTGTGCACCAGAAGTAATAATGTGTGTGGGTGTGTGTTTTAACAGGACTGTGCTGCTCACGAGAAGTGCTGTACTAATGTATGTGGCCTCCAGAGTTGTGTGGCAGCTCGTTTCTCTGACGGCTCCCCTGCTGATGGCCAATCAGGTGCAGGTGTGCTTTTCGGGGGCATGGCTAGCTGTGATGAGTTCGTATGCAGCCAGCAAGGAGCAGTGTGTGATGTGTGGGAGGGACAGCCAATATGCAAATGTCAGGATCGCTGCGATAGAGAGCCAAGCTTTACATGTGCCTCTGATGGGCTCACATATTTTAATCACTGCTACATGGACGCGGAGGCCTGTGTTCAGGGCATCACCCTCACTGTGGTTACCTGCCGTTATCACTTGTCTGGCCCTAACACCAGCCCAATGCCGCAAGACACAACTGCTTATCCCACACCCACATCTCACTCAGTCCCCTTTCCACCGACCCTCTACTCCAACCCACAACACCAAGCCATTTACTTGGGAGGAACAGCAAGCTTTCACTGCGATGTAATTGGCCACCCAAAACCCAACATCATCTGGGAAAAGCAATCTAAGATACATGAAAGAATCATTATGCGGCCAGACCAGATGTATGGGAACGTTGTCATAACCAATATTGGTCAGCTGGTGGTCTATAATGCCCAGATATGGGACGCTGGGATATACACGTGCATCGCTCGCAACGTTGCAGGAGTGTTGCAGGCTGATTATCCACTTTCTGTGGTTAGTCGCATCGATGATGATTTCTTTGATGAAGAGGTGAGTTTGCCGATTGGGCGGCCATTCTCGCCAGCCGACTGCCTGGTGCCCATCGAGCAGGATGAGTGCGGTGAGAAGCATGTGGATTGGTTCTATGACGTTGAACGAGGTTCCTGTCAAACATACACACACGGAGGCTGCAAGGGTGGCCGTAACCACTTTGAGACATATGAGGAATGCCACGTGTCATGTCAGCGCGAGGGGCTGGGCATTTGCTCGCTTCCTGCTGTACAGGGTCCCTGTAAGCGCTGGGAAGCACGCTGGACCTACAACAGCCTCACAAAACAGTGCCAGTCCTTCATATATGGCGGTTGCCATGGCAACAGGAATAACTTCCGCACCCAAAAGGAATGTGAAGCGAGCTGCCCACAGCTGAATGGTCGTCCGTGTAAAAACTGCCAAACGAAAGGAAAGATTGTGGCAAGTCTGTGTCGCAGTGACTTTGCTATTGTTGGGCGGCTCACTGAACTCATCGAGGACCTGGATTCGGGAATCGCTCGTTTCCGTCTGGAACAGGTCTTACGTGATGAGAAGATGGGTCTGCAGCTCTTTAAAACACAACACCTAGAAGTGATGCTCACGCACATGGACTGGAGCTGCCCTTGCCCCAACATCACCCAGCACCAAGAGCTCCCCCTGCTGGTGATGGGGGAGGTGCAGGACGGTGTGGCCATGATTCTTCCAGACAGTTACGTCAGACCTATTTCTGATCGACGGCTCAAAAAGATCCACGAGGTCCTGGGCAAGAAAACGTGTGAGATGCTGAAAAGATTTCAGGATTAAAATTCACATGGACATAGTGCTTTGAGTTAGATTTTAAGATTTATAAGGCCTAAAAGAGTAGCAGTAGCGATTTCTGAGAAACAATAACCCTAATCCTCTCTCTTCACTGCTCCACCCTCAAAACAAGGAACAACTAACAGCTGACGCCCCCTATTGCTGATTGGCTACCAGAGCTTTATGGTGTTGTGGTGATTAGTTCGAACCACTTTATTTTTTCTCCTATTTACTGTGTGAGTACTGTGTGCAAATACAATATTTTTAATATTCACTACATTTTTGTTATAATTTTCAATAGCGTTCAATTACTGCACCTTTAAACACTCTCTACACACACACACTTTGTGATGCATATACATGTACACACACTTTGTTTTCTCGTAAACATTGAAATGTGTAATACAGAAGCCTTTCTAATCAAGTTTAAACCTGCTTTCAGTAGGAACAATGTTTGAACAGCTTCTGCATTTGTGTGTGTGTGGGGGGGGCGTGACCTACTGTGTGCATTGCACAATGTCTGAGACAAGCGGAACTCACTGAGACTCACACAACCCCCCCACACCCCTCTCTTGTGAGTGTGTATTTGTGTAATCATAATGTGTATTAGTTTTGTGTGTGCGAGCACTGACTCTCCCAACAGTTCAAACACTTTGACACATTGGTTAATATATTCCACAAAATGCACTAAAGCCCCAAAATACTTCATACATGTTTCAAAAACATTCTCTGCCCTAACCCAAACACAATTACATTAAAAATACTCCAGAAAACAAACAAGAGATAATAATAAAAATAAACCAGAACAACAAGAGAGATCTTTGTTGTGTTGCAAACACAGAAACACTGCAGTAGTACTTACTACACTTCACACATCACAAAATGTTTTATATAATTGGAAATATGTTACAATATGCCTCAGGGTCTATTTATCTATTCCCATAGAAGTCCAACGTACCTGTTTTCACTGAGGATAGCAACAGTAACACTGCTGGTGGAGTTATATTTATGTAATATTTATTTTATTAGGGCCCAAGCACTAAAGGTGAGAGGGGCCCTATTGTTTTCCTTATATGCATTGTTTCCTCTTGTTTATTCGCCTATTTTTTAAAACCTATTATCAGTGATGTCCACAAATATTGGCGTTGACCCTGCTTGCAGCTATATTTATTATTATTATTATTTTATTTTTATTTTCTTTAATAAATTGGCCCATTTTGGGCTGCCTAACATTCTCAAAAACTTCTGAAAGTTGGCATACATGAGTCATCAGCTATTAGGCCCAGCCAAAGGCAATCAATTTATGGCAATAAATGTCTTCTGCATGCACTGGGTGATTTACATCAAACTTGGGAACTATGTTTGGTGTTGTGGGCTGATCACAATGATGTGGCTATTGTAAGTCACAGTTACTGCGGTAGACACAAAGTTTTGCTAAAAATAATTCATAAATGTTGGTGAAAATGCTCATTGAATGCATTTTTGTATGTAAACAAAGATACAAAAATCCACATCTCCTAAGTTCACAGATTCTGTACACACCTATGCTAAAATGTTTTAATGTATGTATTGAATGAAACCATTGGTAAAAATCTATGCTCACACTGCCATGCTCACATTCATCCACACACTGCTTTTATAGTCTGTGACACACGCACACACACGACCTGCTGAAATGTAGATTCAGAGAGGAAATGGGTTTCTCAAGAAGAAACACACCGGAAGAGTTGAACACAGATGAGCAGAGACAGATCAGAGCAGATGCCATGCAGTATGGACAGACTGTGTCTTAATATGCTGTTTATATGGGGTAAGACGCACAGAATAACACTATTAACCTGCTATACTATTAGAAGCAAAGCATTTTCTCAGATAGTTTGTCTTCATTGCTTGTGTGTGTGTGCTCACTTTGAGAAGAAATCACTTTTAACAAGCGATCAAAATGCAAAAAGCCATAACCTTTGGGGACAACTAGATTTCGGATTACATTAATAATTTAATATAATAATTTAAATAATAATTGTGTTAGGTTTTCTAGGATTCTAAAGTCATTATAATTAACTTTATATGAATAAAATAAAAGTCTATATTACCCCTTTACATAAATAACATGTGTCTATATATATATATATATATGTGTGTGTGTATGTATCGTGATTTTAAATGTGCTGACCTTTGAATGTTCTTCTAAATTGAAATGATGCAGCTAAGCTGTGCGGTTTGTGTGCCTGAGGTGTTTGTGTAGATGTTGGAACAGGGTGTGGTGTTTCAGTGGCTGTATTTTGACAGTAACTTTTCTCACACACACACACACACACACACACATGGTAGAAGTAACAAGAACCTTCCATTGACTTCATGTTTTTTATACTGAACTAATGATGTTTTCAATCAGTTTTCTATTTGTCTGTCACAAAGTGCCCAACACCGTTTCTCTCTCTTTTCCAGTGTTGGGATGTTCAGAAGCCTTTAACATGGACACAGAACATCCACTGAGATTTAATGACACACAAGAAGAGTTTTTTGGCCACAGTGTTCATCAGTATCAGTCTGAAAATGTGAAACAGTGAGTTCAAAACACACACAAACATACACACACTCAGGTTAATATATTTCAGAAATCCCATTTATTTATTTATTTTGAATGCTATGTGTGGGAACGGCTACAATAACTTTCTTATCTCTGAAAATGTGCGTCCTTGTTGCTTTTTCTTTTTCTGTCTTCTCACATTTGTGCCATAACCCCTGCAGAAGTCAGAATGAGCTAGGAGCGCCCTCTGTCTCTAAAACCACTAGCTGGTTAGTGCTCAAGCAGCGTTAAAGCTGCCGCTCAACTCAAATCAAGGTGTTTAGTGCATCTGTTTAATGTCACTGTGCTGAACATGTTTTTGAAGCTGAATTTATACATAAGTATTATTAAGTAATATTACAATTACACCTCAGGAACAAAACAAAACATGTCATGACCCCTTTAAACAAAGTGGGTTCAGACGTTTGTCCAGCACGTTTCAGCGGATTGTTTTGGGAGTCGGGGCAGCTTTCTGTATTGATTTTAATGTACCATATGCTGATGAGTGTAATTATTACGACTGGCGTTTCTTCAACTCTGTATTCTGAACTCTGTCCGGTGTTTTGTCGAAGTCTGTTTCCCTCTTGTTTCGTCTTAGTTTAGTGTTTCCCATTCACTGCTCGTTCCACTGCCATTCACGTCATGTTTATTATGTTTTACGTATTGATTTCAGGTTAGATTGAAAGCTTGGAGGGTTTGGCAACTGTATATGTACAAAGTAATTTTACCTTTAACAATTAGACGCATTGGTTTTATGTTGTGTGTAGATACACGTATGTCTCTCGCGCTCTCGGTTTAAGTTGTACATTTCAAAATACCTTATTTGCTTGAAAGCTATTTTACAGTTAATATCGCTAACGCAAATCTTTTAAAAATTGCAATAATACCATGTATTATATAATGCCGTGTATTCCATATATTGCATATTTCTGCACTGTTCGTACAGTAAAACTTCTCGTTTCTTACACCAGGTACTGTTTCTAAACAATTTTGTAACTTGTATAGCACTTCAAGATTTATTGTTTTCCTAACTTTTGTTAAGTCGCTTTGGATAAAGTAAATGTGCATTGTGAGTGCATTGTGTTATGTCAAGTTTAAAGGGCACGGCTTCAGAGACAGCGCGGGAAGAGGGGAAGTAGTTCTTTGGCACCAATAGGAATGGATGTAACACTGAGTTTGAGATACTTTCCAGCAATCACCTCATTATCATTTTATATCAATAACAAAGCATTCATGTGTGTCATCTTTAAATGTTTCAATTTAAAATATGGATTAATCCAGGATCATCCAGATTTTGAGTAAATGTATTCCAATCCTCCCAAGACGTTTTGAACAAATACTGAAGGTTTGATCCATATCAAAACCAGGAGTCAATTACATGATATAACCTAAGAGGATTTTATTGATATGGGTTGGTCTGGTTGATTTAATTTGCAGGATCATCGTTGGAGCACCATTGAGAAATTCAACAGGAAAAATTTACTCCTGTACCACAAATCTGAAGGATTGCACACCTGTGCAGCCAGGTACACACACAACCATAACCCTAACCGTAGATGTAATGTTTTAAATACTGTACAAACTGTATGTTTTACTCCCCTAAACTACCCCTAAACTTACCCATTGCACAAAACTTTTATGGGCATCTTACTGGGCATGATTCATAAGTGCATGACTAGTTCGTCATCAAAATGTTATAAGTTGCTCTGCCTTAGAATGGACTTTTCTGCTGATGTCATCATGGTCGTGTGAGCCAGTCCAATGGTCATGTAACATGCTGCAACCATTGTCTTTAACCACCTAGTGTTGTTTTCATCCAAAGTTATGTTCTCCATCTCCAAACTTACTATGTTTGCCGCATATTGGGTTGAAGTTTTGAAGAAAACGAATATAAATGAAGTTTCACTTTTGTTAATTTCTGTCAACACAAAGTTGCGAGTTCACACAAACAATACAGCTCAGGAGGCTTGTGTTCAAATCTCGATTTTTTTTTTGTTGCCATAACTAAAAAACACATCAGTGATATCCACAAAGTATCTGCACAGAGTTCATTTATTATATTTAAAAATACCGTTATTTAAAAAAAATAGAATAGCATAACGTAACCATTTAAATGTGCTAAATATCTCCTCACAAGAAATATTTGGTCCCCATAATGTAGTGAATACCAGGACCACACACACACACTTATGGGGTTGGTAATGTTTTACAGGTTCAAAGACCATCACATCGTTTGGTTTGGCCACTGCTGTGTCGTCCTCCGGCACCAGACACTTTACTGTAAGTTCACCATCAGAAACTCTGGTCTGCTCTTTTCTGCTGCACTAAATCCACTTTTTACACCCTTCAGAGAATCCCCACTTCTGATCTCACATCTTTCTGTTGGACTTGATTGATAAAAAACTTCAGTCATCGGCTCCGTTTTTTATTTACTTTTATTGATTACTAAATATTATAATGTTGGAGAAAAACTAAAAGAGTCTATTCTTTGAGTTTATGTTGTAAAAACAAATTTTGTTGTAATATTACTTCACGCAGAATGTTCATATTAAAATATGGCATATAACAAATGGATGTTTTATCATATATTATTAAACTCCTTAGGACATAGGCACAATCATATAGCATTATAATAATCATACAGTATAAACCTCTTTAGCAGGACAATCACCAGCCTCAAATATTTAAGTGAAATAATTATCCATCGTTTATTCTAAATATTTTGTGGGTCTTTTTAGAGTTGCAGTCCGTATCTGCAGCATGAATGTGATGGAAACTCATATCTCAATGGAATCTGCTATCAGTACAACAGCAGCTTACAGCTGCTTTCAAACTTTACTGCAGGTTTTCAAGGTATGAGATCTTCATAACTTCATAACAGTGTTGGGGAAGATATTTTCAATCAGTATTTTGCCAGGTTACAGAGTTTCCCTCAGATTGTCATCCTTGGCCTCTGTCACTGGTGTTGTTGGAAGCTGTCATTGAAAATGCATAAGGTCACATGATTTTGTGCTCTGATGAACTCATGACATGAACATGATTTGATACGTTGCTCACATAAGCAAAGTCCATTTCCAGGAAAGTCATTAATTCATTAATAGAGAGGACAGATATCTCTGAAATTGCTGGCTAAGGTCAATATAAAGCAACATATTAAACCTGACATCAGCTGTACCGCATCGCACTCTGTATGGAGCCCCTCCTTTAAATGACCATTAGCTCTTTACTTTGTCAAGAATTTCACTTTGCCCCTGTCATGGTAAAACCACTGCAGTGTCTTGTTAATATCTATAATCTTTGGTGCGAACCACTGCTGACACAGGATTAGAAACAATAGGATCCATCTGGTCAAAAGTCATGTTTTTGGATAGTACATGAAAAAGGAATTATTAATATCTTTATTGTCAAATTTATCAGTATCTGAGTGTTTGTTTGTTTGATTAATGCACTGTAAAAAGTTGTGCAAGACGTAATTTTCTGTCTTTTGCATCTTTCTACAGAATGCACAAAGAGAGAAGTCAATCTAGTGTTTTTATTTGATGGATCTAGCAGTATGAAAACTGAAGAGTTTGAAATGAACAAAAAGTTCATTGTAAATGTTATGGCAAAACTTTCAAACTCCACCATAAAGGTAAAATAATCGCTGTTATTTCTTATGTGGAATATTGGTAAAAACCAAAAATGTGCCACTTATTGGTGGAATAAACATGTGAAAAACCCACATATCAATATTGTATTATAAGTGTAAATATGATTTATAGTGATAATAAAAGAGTCCCTCTGCTTGTGTCATTCTATATGTCAGTTTGCTGCTGTCCAGTTTTCGAAATTCTTCAGAACTGTGTTTGACTTTAATGACTATCAGAACGGCGTTGCTGAAAAGAAACTCAAGAATGAGATGCACATGAGCAGTCTCACAAACACATATGGTGCATTTAACTATGCTTTGTAAGTAAAACTCTTATATGGTTACATTAGAATTCACAGCATTAAAGAAAGAAGTTGGTATGCATGTTTCTCTGAGTCACGGGGCACAAAAAGCTACACAGTGTTAAATGAAATCTGCTAATTGCCTAGTTGCTGTGAAATGAAACATGATCTGCGTTTTTAAATGTTTGAGTGATAAAAATTTTGATGTTCATGTTCCCTAGAAAAAACTTGTTGAATAACGTGTCATCTGGAGCGAACCTCAATGCTACAAAAGCTGTGGTGATAATCACTGATGGAAAACCCACAGATTCCGATAATTCATTTGATTCTGTCCTTTCCAAATATGAAAAGCAAAATATTCTTCGGTACATCATTGGGGTGAGTTTATTTAAAATGCTTTAAATGTGCAAACATGTTTTATCTGTCATAACAAAAACAATACAAGTTAGTTTTTATACATTTAAAGAGGTACAAAGAATACAAAAAAGTAAACAAGTGGATAGTGGCAGGCCTGAATATTTAAATACAATTTTAAATAAAGTTCACACATATTGGTTATGCACTGGTTAAACATTTCCCTCGAATGTTTTAAAGAGCTTGTTAACTGTAACGCTTAACATGATTTTTTTTTAAGTTACTACAGTTACTGTTAACAATTTACAATTTGATTTACATGATTAGCTCTAATTAGCTGCATTTACTTCATTATTTGTTCCAAATCATCCATTTCAAAAACGACTTTTCCAGTGACAGAAATACATTGGCACCAATATGTTATTTGTCTACCAAATATGTTTATAAATATACAAACATAAAAGATTTTTAAGATCATATGAAGCATTTCTGTCAAGTGTTCAGAAACTTTTGGATGGTAGTGTGCATGCGTTTGAAGGATGCATTTGGTATATGCATCATGCAGCTTTTAAAACGAAACTATTGCGTTCAAACATTGTTCCTGTTCCTAAAAGTAATTGTGTGTATTAGAGGCAATATTTCAATCCACAAACTTACAAGAGATTTATCTTTGCACAACCAGATTTACTGAACATTTTTTTTGTCAGATCGGGAGAATGGATTTAACGGAACTGCTTGTACTGGCTTCAGAACCAAAACAAAAGAACACATTCTTCATTGACAAATACGCTGGGCTCCAAGGACTCCTTGACAACCTACAAAAAAAGATTTATAATATCGAAGGTAAAATGTACATTTATAGAAAATGGGCATTAGGTGAAATCCCAGCAGAACCTACAAAAGCTGACTGTTTTCTCTGGTTTTAGGTTCACAGGAAGCTCACAGCAGAGACAGGCAGAAAGAATTATCTCAGAGTGGATTCAGCGTTGTCTACCACACTGCGGTAATAGACAGAACATTCACTCTGTCTTTCTGTCTGTGTTTTTAAGGTGTAGAGTATAAAATGTAAATTCGGAGGAGCAGCTCAAGGGCCACAGGAGGTCATCACTGGGTTGTTTTCTTGGGATTGTTTTTGAGATTCTCAATCTTAGTCTTGCCTTCTCTGTGATGATTGGGTAAGCTGTCGGATGAGTGGGACTTCAAAGGAATAAACAGACAATTTGACAGCGTTTACAATTTCTGAAGTTTCTTGAGGATTTTTGTATATAGTTTAGCTCTCGTAATCGTTCCTCTGGTGTATTGCCATCTATAGTTGTGGTATGAATACAGTTTGGCCAATCAATTTTGTTTCACAGCTTCAACAAGCAACACTGCAGACAAATAGTAGATTTGGTTGCCTTTAGATTTTGCTGCTTGCACCGGGTGATTGTGATATTCTCCAGGTTTGTGCTTGTTCGTTCTTGTGCTTTCACTGACATTGACTGGTTTGTCTTGAGGTGTCACAGATGACATAAATCTTGAATTTGTAGGTGAATTATTAAAGAGGAATTTACAGCAGAAATGATTTGCGTTTGTTTCAGGACTCTGTAATCGTGGGTTCGGTTGGATCGAACGATTGGCATGGAGTTCTGTATGAAGTGAGAGGATCTGAATTCACAGAGACAGAGATCAAAGATCCAACTGTCAGTAAAGACTCATACGTGGGTATGTTTAGGTCCTGTTTATGTGTATTTGTGTGTTATGAAGAGCTTCAGCATGTTTTAATGATGAAGATGATGTTCAGGTTACTCTGCTGTGGTTGGACAGAGAAACGGCGTCTCTCTGCTGTTCTCTGGAGCACCGCGTGCTGAGCACACAGGTCTAGTGACCCACTTCACCCAGAGAGAAAACACATGGACTGTACAGGAGAAGATTCCAGGAGAACAGGTCCAAAACACATATGCTTTTGTTTGACTGTATTAGTAAGGTTATCTGGTTCAATTCAAATGAGCTTTTTAAAATGTTACATTTGGTTCAACGCAGCTTTACATATATTGAAAAGAAAAACACAGAAAACAGAAAAAATACAAAATACAGAAAAAAAAGGTGACATGTTTTTGTCAGGTATGGTGACCCATACCCGAAATGTGACCTCTGCATTTAACCCACTGGTGGGGAGTGAACACACACTGCAAGTCATGAACACACACACACACACTGGAGCAGTGGGCAGCTCTCACTGCAGCGGCCGGGGAGCAATCGGGGGTTTGGTGTCTTGCTCAAGGGCACTTCAGTTGCTACCTGCCGGCGCTGGAATTGAACCAGCAACCTACTGATTACAAGCCCAACTTACTAACCAGTAGACCACAACTGCCCTACGATTGCAATAATATCAGAATACATGATTTTATTGCAATTGTTATAGTTCTTTATAAGATTAATAAAACTAATTAGAAATACTAAGTTTGTAATTGGTTTATGAATTACCAATTGGCTGAACTGATGATAAATACAACACATTTTAACCATTTGAATAAATGGCGGTGCATTAGAAATACCTGTCGTTGCATGTGAAGACTTGTACCTCTCTCAGTGATTTATGAGAGGATAATGTATTCAGACTGACTATTTAACCAGCATGTACTTCTGAGACTATGCAACATTTTAATTAATGAACATGATAAGGGACTTGCAATAATACCATAAAATATCTGAACATTACACAATAAAAGAGAATTGGAGAAAAAATTAATAATATTCATAATATTCCACCATGTTAGTGAGGACATTTGACCCTCACAACTACAGCTAAACCTGTACATTAGGTCTGACACACACAAACACTAGATTAGCTCTGACACACACCTCAATATATACAGGAGAAATTTGCATAGTGGTTTACAAATGTGTTTCTTTAAATGTTTTTCTCTGAATGTGACATTTTAAAGGTCATACTCTAGTATGGAAGTAGCATTGTGCTAATTTTTAACTTTAGATTGGGTCGTATTTCGGAGCGGCTTTGAGTCTGTTGGATGTGGACTCTGATGGAGAATCAGACTTCCTTCTGGTCGGAGCTCCGTTATTTTACCAGTCTCAGCCGAGGAAAGAAGGGAGGCTGTATGTCTACACATTATCAGAGAAGGTATTTACATTTTCATGACTCTGAGCAGCACCTAGTATCTTTATCAAATCCACACTCCTGGATGTTGTGGTGTAGTGGTTTAAGCTCAGGACTGATAACTGGAATGTTGCTGGATTGATCCTCCAGCCGTACCCATAGCTTATAATCATTGCATCCCTGATCTAAACCCACAGATCCCTCCAGGAGGATTGTCATTTGTAATAAGATCATTGTGGTATTCAAAAAATTGTGAAAATAAATTTGACTGCCATTGGATGTGGGACCTAAATAAAGAATCTCTTTCTGTCTTTGTAGTTGTTTCAGAAAATGCTGAATGTGTGCGAATCCAATGCCGGCAGATTTGCTGCGTCTTTGGCATCACTAAGGGACCTGAATGGAGATGGGCTGTCAGATGTAGCTGTCGGAGCACCGCTAGAAGATGGGTGGACCGGAGTTGTTTACATCTACCTCGGCGATAGGACATACGGCATAAACCTCAATCGTAACCCTCAGGTTAGAGGAGAAAAGCCAGATGTCTTCAACCACAAAGTTTAATCCTGAAAACCTCCACAGATTAAACCACATGATTTAGATGTGACAGCAATAATCACAGGAGATTCTGTGTGTAAATCACGGTTCCATCACAAGAAATGTCTGGATTTTTAAAAGCACTAAAACTGCAGTACTTACCAGCTACTAGTTAAAGCCAACCAGAGTCCTAAATTCCAAGGGTTTAATAAACATATTAAATAATGTTTAAATGAACGTGTTAAAGTGAAGAAATATTTGTGTAAGGGTATGATAAAGAAACAAATGTTTGTGTCTGTGTGTTTAGCGGATCCCAGCACGGTCGGTTCTGCCCGGGCTGCAGCAGTTTGGAGTTTCTGTTGTTGGTCAGATGGACATGAGTGATGATAATCTGACTGATATTGTGATTGGAGCACACGGAGGAATCGTTCTGCTGAAGTACGACATTTCTTGACATTCAAAAGTTAAAAGTTCTCTGGCTCTGTACTAACTTATTTCTATAAGGTAAACTTTATTGGTGAGTTTGTAATCAGTTGGCTCTGGTCAACTTGAGTTTTATTTCCTTATGTTCTCAGAGCTCGGCCTGTGATGTCCGTATCTTCACAACTCAGTTTCAGCCCCAAGGAAATCAGCATACATCACTTTGACTGTTCAGATAGCAATTTGTTTCCCGCCTTTAACCTCACGTCCTGTTTCACTGTGTCAGAACGGACTAGTAGCAGAGGTAATATCACTGATATCAACTGAGTAAAGTTCCCTTGAAAATTCCTCTTCATTTGACCATCTGAAGTACAAAGATCTACTTTACATCTACCCCTCTCATGTCTCTCAGGATTGCTAAACAAGAGTCTGGGTGTCACACTGAACATTAACCTGGATGTCGTAAGAGAAATGAATCGTGGATTCTTCATACTTCAGAATTTAACGTCCAGAAGTCTGCAGGTGTCTGTTTTGCTGGGTTCTCATATTTCCTGTTCCAGCTTCTCAGTCTTCATGTCGGTATGTGTGGTCTATCACGACTTTTAAACATTACACACTATCACACCAGTCTGACAGCAAATGTTATGTTTGTTTCAGCGCTGTGTTTTTGACACAGAGTCTCCTTTGAAGATTCGAATGAATTTCTCACAAACTGAGATGTCTGGAAACAATACAGCTGTACTTGACATCCACAGCAGCACAGAGGAGTTTGTTGAGGTAAGCTGAGCTTTGATAACATACTACACAGTTTATGAACTTATTTGTAAAACTCTTAGTAAAGTTTTTTTTGTTTTCTGTTCTGGGTGTAAATAGGTGCCGTTTGAAAGAAGCTGTAATTCAAGCAGCTGTGTGGCCGATCTGAAGCTGAACTTTAGTTTTATGTGAGAAATAATAATTGCATATGTAATGTTTTGAATGATTCCTGGGCTTCATCAGGTCTGTGCCTAAAGGCAGAAGCTGGAAACGAGAAGGATGATTGTATGTGTTTCTTTGTCTACAGTAATGAAACATTACTGGTGGAGAATCAAGCCCATTTCACAGTTAATATATCACTGGCTAACACAGCAGATGACTCCTTTAACACCAGCATAGTGCTGCACTACTTTGAAGGCCTCTCTCTCTCGAAGTTTGAGGCTGTTAAGGTACTGCTGTCAACAGCTCTGGTCTGTTTTTGCTTTCTGTCATTAGCGAATTAAAATTTTATTTAAAAAAAAGTAAATGGATGATTCGGACCGAATAATGAAGAAAGAGGAGCCAATCAGAGCCCAGAATAGATGAGAACTCCTCTGATACTGTTTAAAAAGCATCTCAGTGTGACGCTTCAAGGAACTGAGTGATAAAATGTCAAGAAAACATTTTGTAAATTCTAGGCAAAGGGCTTAGACTACATATGCTAGATTATAATCTAGTTTAATTTTTGAATGATCTTTACTATTATTCAGAAAGGTGGAGAAAAAATATTTATAAAGTATGAGTAAATGTTTCTAAACTTTTAACTGGTACTGAACTTGTTTTTGTGTTTAACAAACAGCCCAGCAGAACACGCAGCAGCTGTGGCAGTCTAGACAGCAGTGCTACGAACAGAACCACCTGCAGTATTAATCTGCCAGTGTATCGAAGTGGCACTACAGTAATTACTCCACACAACACGCTACTGTAACACAATGACATTACTGTAACGTTACTCATCACTTTTTTAAGATGGCACATTACTCAAACCCATTTTGGAATAAAAATATTGAAATGATTTCTAATGTGTATTAGACTAATTTTTCTGGAACGTTCCGTGTGAAGTGGGACTACGATTGGCCAGATATGATGGACATGATAATCAATGTCAACAGGTAAATCACACCAAAGCACCAGGAGTTGATAATGAGGTTTTCTGATGTGATTTAGTGGGATTATGAGGGGTTATGATGTGATTTAGTGGGATTACGAGGGGTTATGGTCTAATTTAGTTGTTTGAGGTTTTGCAATGTGATTTTGTGCAAAAATACAGTGTTATGATTTGATTTTGCAGTTTAAGACAAAATGACTGCCGTGTTAATTTGTTCACAGTGATAACAATGGTAATACCACTGCTTCCACGGTGAAGAGGAGTGTAGCGGTTCAGCTCACTGTTGATTTGGCTATTAGTGTGTGAGTGAAGTTTATTTAAATAACAGGCTCTTTTTCTCTGTCCATTTCTGCTTCTTCAGATATTAGAGATGCATTATGTATTAAAAATCAAATGGAGAAATTGAAACTTAAATGGCAGCTGAAAGTGGAAATACAATAAACATAAGAAAAACAGGAAAATTCAATTGATCAGGGATTTACTGGATTTTTTTGTTTGTTTTTTTACTGTTTGTCAGAGTGGGAGAGGATTCTGTAACATATCTGAATTTCTCTCTGGAGGACAGAGATCCAAAACCTCTCACTATCACCTACAAAGTCAGAGATGTTTCTCTTCTGTTATTTCATATCCTGCATGTGTTTCTACGTCATTCATGTGTTTGATCCAGAAATCAAAGATGCCTGTAGACAACAGATTGAAACTGATGTATCTGTGTGATGGGTTTGTGTACAGGTAGAAAATCTTGGTGTTAAAGGTCTGCCAGTATCAGTCATACTCTTACTGCCCTGTGAAACTCCTGGCGTGAATTTAATATCTCAGAACTTCATCATGCTGGAGGTCTTTAATCTGATTTCCCATAAGTTTTCCCTAATTATCTGTCCTTCATTCATATTGTGTTGAATGAACATGTTCTGTTCTTCTTTTTAGAATTTAACGCAGTGTCAGTTCATCCCAAAGAAACAGGTGAGTGACACGTATCATTCCCATGACATCATTTCCTGGCACTCATAGAAATGTTCCAGTTACAAAATCCATATTTACCTTAAAATGTATGCAAGATTTATTTCATAAACATTATTGCAAAGAGAATAACTTACAGCCAGTGATCACAGGTCACCTTGTGATATCTACTATAAACAATAAGTAGAGCGAGTTTATTGATCACATGATCACAGTCTCCCATAATGCTGTGATATCTACTATAAACAATAAGTAGAGCGAGTTAATTGATCACAGTCTCCCATAATGCTGTGATATCTACTATAAACAATAAATAGAGCGAGTTTATTGATCACATGATCACAGTCTCCCATAATGCTGTGATATCTACTATAAACAATAAGTAGAGCGAGTTAATTGATCAGTCTCCCATAATGCTGTGATATCTACTATAAACAATAAGTAGAGCGAGTTTATTGATCACAGTCTCCCATAATGCTGTGATATCTACTATAAACAATAAGT
>JAZGTK010000520.1:1916-51186 GCA_036877625.1 Ambastaia sidthimunki
ATCGTATTGGATTACTCTATTGTTTGCTGCCTGCCTCGACCCCTTTGCCTGGACTGTGATTACTCTATTGTTTGCTGCCTGCCTCGACCCCTTTGCCTGGACTATGATTACTCTTTTGGATGTTCCCCATATTCCCGTATGCTGTTGTTGACCCTTGCCTGTCTGATTACGCTAAGTCTAATAAAGAGCTGCAAATGGATCCTTTGTCTCCTGAATCCTTGTTACAATGAGTAAGATGTTATTTTATAAGAGAAGGTAGAGCAGGGAATGTCACAACAGGTAGGACTCAATTACAGCATCACCACCAGCAAACATGTAATATTACTGTTTATTAATAAATACTTTGTAATATTATGTGATTGTAACGATACACAGACACAACAGGTAAGTTGAACAGACAGATTTATTGGTGAGTAAATAGTGAGTAAATAGGAGAGTAAATGTGAGTAAATAGGAGAACGAGCCTGAATGCTCCGTGACAGTGGTATTGCTTATTGTCTAAAGTAAATAAGAAATATTTCTTTGTTTGGCTTTCAGGTACCACCAGTTAAATAAATACTTTGTAATTTTGTTTATTGTCCACCAGTTAAAATAAGAGTTGAATTGTAATGATTATGACTGCTGGGTATATAATACGTTTTAATGAATAAACGTACATTTTACATTTAGGGGGTGCTTTTATCCAGAGTGGCAAAGTGACAAGGTACAGGTATATACATGGTTACAGTTACCAAGATTACAAAATTCCAATGCTTGCCAGAGGCGATGCCTGTTGGGAGAGAAGAGAATGGGTTAGTATTTTTTTTTTTAGTTTTATTAGATCAAACTCGTATCAGGTATTTGTGGAAGAGACAGGTTTTTAACGGTTTCTTGAATATAGTGAGAAATGCAGCAATTAAATTGTTTTTAATAAGCGGATTAAAATATAATGTTATATTGTGGCAATAAACTGTGCAATGTTAAATGTAATTGACTGTCGTAGAACTGTGAACACCACTGATGTTATTGTCGTTATGATCTCTTCAATGGCAGATTAGCTATCTCATATTAATAGAATCAGTTGCTGTGTACCAATTAACATACTATCCATCATAAATAGTATTAGAAATAAGAATGAGTATATTTAAATTCATGGTATGTTAAAATGAGTAATCTTAAAGTACTGGATGGTCTATTACTTCCGGTGAAAATACGAAGTGCAGATCCATGAACCCTCTATAATAACTGCTGATATTACCCACAACTCATTGTAAGTTGGTAAACTTTTTAAAAATTATTTATTTACAATTTGGTTTATAAGTAGAATATAACACAGAATATAGAAAAAGTATTTAAAAAGTTAAGAAAAAAAGTAAAAAAAATGGAAAGGAAATGAAAAATAACTATTTGTTTTTTCATTTTCCGTTTTTTATTTGAAAATGAATATGGAATAAACGGAAGATATACGAATTTCAGAGGACCCCAACATTAAAATGCACTTAAATATCAGCTTTAATATGAAATATACAGACTAAAATCATGGCAGAAAAAGAAGAAACATGTTGAATATAAACTGCCTCTGACTGTTCGGAAAGAAAACAGTTCCATCTTGACTCTCATTACTCACTGTGCCCTCCCATGCTGTACTACTCTTCAGAGGGTGACGACAGAAACATTACATTTATTCACTTAGCAGACACTTTTATTTGAGAGCGTTGAGAAAGAATTTAACATTTGTCCTAAGAAACAACAGAGTCTACAAAGCTACATTTACAAATGGGAATTACTAAATAACATAAAAAACACCAGAATAAATGGTCTGTGTCATATTTAGTATTAATATTACAGGTGTCTTCATTAGCTTTGTTGATTTCATGTTTACACAAAGCATAACTACATTTCCTAAAAATTATTTACAGTACATGAAAAAAACAATTGGAACTAGACCATTTAATTTTACAGGGGCTGGTGTAAAATGTGGAATTGCCTCATCACCATTAAACTAATAATTGTTGGTATATTTTGCTTTTTTAATTCTATGTCATTTGTTTTTTACATAGAATACAATTTTCCAATTATATTTATTCCTTGTTAAGAACATGTACTAAAAGTGATTATGAAAATAAACAAAAGATGCTACAAAGATGCTAGACCTTTTTTTGCCAGACCTCTTTCTTGCCTGCCATTTTGCAATTATTTATAAAAACCTGGGGCCTCATTTATAAAACCCTGCGTAGATTCCCCTCTAAAAGATTTCGTGCGCCAAAAAGTCAGAATTTTCGTACGCAAAAAAAAAACCTGATTTATAACACCATGCGGCGCACACCTGTACGCACTCTTCTCGTTATAAATACGGACGTGCGTTAACTTATGCGTTCTTGCACGAGCCTCACGCTCCTTCCGAGGTCGTCCCATATTTGTCCTAATAAGTGCCATGTTAATCACTCAATCAATATTCCAGCCTTTTTTTTTGGTCATCAAGAGCCCTTGATGACCAATCATGAAACGGAAAAATGTGGGAAAAAAACACGCTCACGACGCATGCTTCTTGCCAAATCTTCGAGCAATGCCAAATCTGCTATGTTGTCGATAAAATACACCGCGTAAAACGCTATTTACACTAAGTGTTAACAGATGGTAGACGCTATTTACACTGTTAAAATAGCAGGATTTTCTTCTATTTTTACTAATTGCAAATAGTGGCAATTATCTGCACCTCCGTATTGTACTACATTATAAAACGGTATACAATAAAAACATATTGCGTGCAAATTTAATCATTTTAATTCTAATTATTAAATGGATGCCACCTTTTCAGGACAATATAAGCCCTCCCTACCCTAACCACACCCGATACTTTGTTTCGATTATGTCCTTCATTTTCGTTGAAAATAAATGCCTTTCCGATATTATGACATTTGAAAAGGGAGAAAAAGAAAGCTCGGCAAAAGGCGGATTTTAAAATGACTGCGACACACGCTTTACTATCTACGCCACTAGTACAGTTGTTTGACTATTGTCTTTTATAGTGTTGGTTATGGATACTGACTTCATAGAGATTTATTTGTCGGATGTAAATATCCATTTTATAATTCACGGATAGGCCTAATTGATTGTTACGACAAACTAAATTAAAATTTACTGTGTGCACACATGCAGGCTGTGCGCTATGCATACAGAGTACTTTATCCATGTGATATTTCGTGTTACCATCTGAGGTCCTTAAAAAGCAGTCTAGAAAACTTACGCACGATTACACGCATGGTCAAAAGGTTGCGGAAAACTGGGAACTTTTTTTACGCATGGAATTTCTTTATAAATCCCAACTTTTGCGAGGAATGTTGCGATCACAAATTTCACCCTGCTTCACGCAACTTTTTCTTGCGTAAAAGGTTTTATAAATGAGGCCCCTGGTCTCGAGGTAGTTTTTTAGTGAGATGTCCCGCGTAACTGCAAGTGTAGTTCACATTAAGTATGACGTTACACTAATTTACAACAATAAACTGGTGAGTTCCATAGTGACGTAACATCCGGCAAGGCTTGTTTTCAAACTCTAAACGCAGGCAAACACCAACGAAGATGGCGGCGGTGGGATCCACCAAATCCGCTGGACTGGGACAGAGAAGTAAAACAAGGCCCGCCGCTCTCTCTGCGCCTTTGACTTTGGACGAAGCTCGCTGCCCGGTGTGTTCGGAAATACTGCTAGAGCCGGTAACGATGCCGTGCGGACATTCGGTGTGCCTTCATTGTTTCCAGCGAACGGTGAAGTTGATCAGTTTGCGCTGTCCGCTGTGCCGGCTGCGGGTGTCCAGCTGGGCCCGTAAACAGTCCCGGGAGAAGAGCCTGGTCAACACCGAGCTCTGGAATCTGGTCCGGCTCAGTCACCCTGAGAGATGTAAGCGGAGGATGAAGCAGCGGGATGGAGAGACTTACACGGACGGAGGTTTACATTGATTACATAATCATTAGTTTGAAATCACTTAATAAAGTCGGAGAAATCGCAGCATGACAGACAGTGTACTGATTTCAGTAGACAGTTGCCGACAAATTTAAACATTTTTTCTTGGTCGTGAAGCACAGTTTTACAATTTTAAAAATAAAGTACGTCTGAATTTCTAATCTACATAAATAGCATTGTTTTAATAGCATTGCATTGCGTTCCGCTTGCGGTAGTTATACTGTTGACAGTTGTGTTGCATCTGGCACTGCGAGTGTTGAGTGTTTTATTTACGATGGCGTGTCAAAAGTTTAATCTATCATTTAATACTTGGTTTATCGAGTACAAACGCGTCAGAAAGAGGTCGTAGCGTCGCGTCTCACTGTTGTGTCAGCTGACACAAACATGACTCTACTGGCGTTCTGATTTATTATTTCGCGTAGTTCAGCATCTTTTTAGCGCTGAACGTCATTGGAACATGTGACCTTTTTAACATACAAAAAATTATCAAATAGTTTAGTTTTACACACGATTCGAAAGGAAGACCGTGATTTAAAAAAAACACACATATTTGTCTTGCACATACCTTAATTAATATACTTTAATAATGCATTCTCAAACTTAAATCTTGTAGTTTCTTAGCTGTCTCTAAGGTTGATGATCAGTTGTCTGGACAAACAAAATAAACAGAGTTTGAGTTTACTTGCCCAGGCATGTGTGTGACCGGTGGGAGGAGCTAAAGAACTAGGTTTTCGTGTCAAATGTTTTGTTCTTTTGAGTGACTTTGGTTTGTAAAGAAAAAAGAGAAACGGCTAATTTCATCACCAGACTGCTCCTCAGATTTTTAATTTTATCACCATTTATCTTTTGTCTGTCCTTTTTTTAAAAGAAATATTTCGAGCACCTGTACCCCTTCATAAACCTGGAGAGATGCGGCAAGAGTACGAAAAACAAAAAATCAAGGTAGGTGACAGAGGAAAACATTTCTACATTTTTTAAAGGTTTAATGGTAATACTATATTGTTTGAACATGGTATCATTGCAGTACAATGTTTTTAGGACATGTAGGACTTCAGAATATTATGTGAATACCTTGGTATATGTGAATGTGATCAGTGTTTTTGTACTATTGTATTACATTTACATTGTTTTTTAGCTGACACTTTTATCTAAAGTGACTTACAAAGAGAAAGAGATTATCATTTTGCCCTAAGAACCAACAAGCCTACAAAGTTACATTTCTAAGTAGGAATCATTCTGATGCTAGGGACAGGATGAACAGTAGAAGTTTTTTAAATATATAAAGTGAGAGTGAATATCAAAGGCATTAGGAAGTAGTCAGGTGTCTGTAAAACAGGTGTGTTTTAAGTTTCTTGAAGGTTGTGATGGTCTCAATAGATTGGGTGGAAACTGGGAGCTCGTTCCACCAGGAAGGAACAGAATAGGTGAATGTCTTAGAGAGTGATCTGGTACTTCGTTATGGGGAACAGTCAGACATTGCTTGTTTACAGAATTTATTTGGCAGGAGGGGACATATATCTGAAGAACTGAGTCGAGGTAGGTGAGAGATTTTTGCCAGTGGTGAGAGTATATATTTACTAAATATAAATATATAAATATATTTACTAAATATTACAAAATATATATTTAGTAAATTTTATATTTAGTAAATATACCAATATTTTTAATATTTATATTTCATATAATATTATATAATTTTTAGCATTTAAGGCACAGTGATGTCTCATCAGGGTGGAGGCAGTAAAGAAAATGAGAAGAGGAAGAAAAGTGTCAGATACTAAAGCATTGTCAATATCCTGTATGCTTTCTCCCCTGTGTTACATAGTTGGGTGTAAACAAGAATCACACACTTAAAGAATACAATGTTGTAGGCATATTTCTATTAATATAAATGGTGAGTCTCAGTTATGGATGCTTGTTGCAAAAACCCACTCACTCAGTTGCTGTGTTTCAGTTCTGTTCAGACTCTGAAAATGAAGAGCCAGTGGGAAAAAGAACCAGACATGTTTCTGCTTTTGTAAGAAAAACAAGGTGCTCCCCTGCTTTCAATATAGGGTATTACACTTTTAAATTATAATTTTTATACTTCATATAAAGTTTTTTTCGCATAATGTATTTAAATCGTTTACATTTAATATAAAAATGTAAGAATTTTACCATTTAAATGTAACATTTATGTCATCATTTTGTGATTTGACTTAAACTGGCATTTAATATTAGTGGTTGACCTGTAGACATTTGGCAGACTTTCATATCTAGAGAGCAGGGTGGCTGATGACTACAACGGAGTGTTGTAGTACAGTCATGGACGAAAGTATTGGCACCCATGAAATTTTTCCAGAAATTGTTGCAATTACAAATGTTTTTGATATACATGTTTATTTTTTCTATGTGCATTGGAAAAACACAAAGCAGAAGAAAAAATGCCAAAATTGACATTTTACACAAAAAAATGGGCCAGACAAAATTGTTGGCACCCTCAACTTAATATTTGGTTGCACACCTTTTGGGAAAAAAATAACTGAAACCAATCGCTTCCTATATCCATCAACAAGCTTCTTACACCTCTCAACTGGAATTTTGGACCACTCTTCTTTTGCAAACTGCTCCAGGTCTTTCAGATTTGAAGGGTGCCTTCTTGCAACAGCAATTTTGAGATCTCTCCATAGGTGTTCAATAGGATTTAGATCCAGACTCATTGCTGGCCACTTCAGAACTCTCCAGCGCTTTGTCTCCAACCAGTTTTTGGTGCTTTTTGAGGTATGTTTTGGGTCATTGTCCTGCTGGAACACCCATGACCTCTGACGCAGACCCAGCTTTCTGACACTAGGCCCTACATTGCGGCCCAAAATCTTTTGATAGTCTTTAGATTTCATGATTCCTTGCACACAGTCAAGGCAAGTGCCTGACAAGTGCCAGAGGCAGCAAAAAAAAAAAAACTGTGTTCTTTTCTCTGTAGGCCTCATTCTGTTTTTTGTAAACAGTAAAATGACGTGCTTTTCCAAAAAGCTCTACCTTAGTCTCATCTGTCCACAAAACGTTCTCCCAAAAGGATTGAGGCTTACTCAGGTACATTTTTGCAAACTCCAGTCTGGCTTTTTTATGTCTCTTTGTCAGCAGTGGGGTTCTCCTCGGTCTCCTGCCATAGTGCTTCATCTCTTTCAGATGACGACGTATAGTCAGAGCTGATACTTTTGCACCCTGAGTCTGCAGGACAGCCCAAATTTGTGTGGAAGTTGACTGAGGATGTTAATCCACCATTCGAACTATCCGGCGTTGCATTCTTTCATCAATGTTTCTCTTCCGTCCACGTCCAGGGAGATTAGCCACAGTTCCATAGGTTATAAACGTCTTGATTATATTACGCACAGTGGACAAAGAAACTTCAAGATCTCTGGTGATGGTCTTGTAACCTTGAGATTGTTCATATTTTTCCACAGTTTTGCTTCTTAGGTCCTTCTTCTTAGGTAGACAATTCTTGGCTCTTCTTTCTCTTCTCCATGCTTGGTGTGAGACACACAGGCACACAACACAAAGGCTGAGTCAACTTTTATACATTCTAACTGGCTTCAGGTGTGATTTCTATATTGCCAGCACCTGTTACTTGCCATAGTTGAGTTTAAACGAGCACCACATGCTTGAAATAAAATGATTTACCCACAGTTTTAAAAGGGTGCCAACAATTTTGACCGGCCCATTTTTTGAGTTTTGTGTAAACTTTTCAATTTTGGCTTTTTTCTTCTGGTTTTTTGTTTTTCCAATGCACATAGAAGAAATAAACATGTATATACCAAAAACATTTGTAATAGCAACAAGTTCTGAGAGAAATGGTGTATTTTCTGGAAAATTCCATGGGTGCCAATACTTTCATTCATGACTGTACATATTCATATAAAAATTGCGCCATTCCTTATCATGATTTTAATAAATTGATTTTAGCAGCTGTTGCCAAACTAAAACCAGTGCACCAGACTGGTAACTTTTGTTCCATTAAAAAAATCTGTGAATGCTGATTAATTCGATAGTCGATATATTGGTGTATCACTATTTATTGTATTGGAATGTCTGCAATGTTAAAGAACTTGATGTGACTTAAATTGCAACATTGTTTTCTGATTGATAGCTGTTATGTACAGAGAATATCCATACCATGTGTTTACAGTTGCCTTCACAGCAGTGCTGTTCAGAGGAGCAGAAGCTGTACAGACTCTGAGGACAGCAGAGGAAAGAGCAGAGGTCATGCACATCACACTGTCCCTGAAAAGGTATAACATTACAGTTTGTTCCTGGATGATAACTAAATTAAATTTGTTGAGCAGTGCTATTAGTTGAGTAAAACTTATATATTAATCATTTTTTAATTAATTGATTGATTCAACCCCAGATGACCTAATCTTCATCACTAAAAAGCCCCATTAGCTAGAACCTTTAAATTAAAAATAAAAATTTACTTTGTCAATAAATGTCTCTAAGCAAATAGCATGTTTGTGCAAAGCGACATTTACAGGAATAGTGCTGTTGGGGTAAGCCCCTACTGTTGATACTTTTCTTTGGGCTCATCTGAATTTCAAACAAGTGGGTTTAATTGTGCGTCCCAAAATCCAATTTGCTGTATTCCCACTTAATTTCAATCTGACTTGACAGACTCTCAAAACTATTCTTATGCCTCTTCAGAGATTTCTCTAGTGTGTGGATAATGTTGTTACACTCACTTACAGGCTTGACAATGGACAGGAGAATGCATTTTCAGTGTATCATATATTTTCATTGTCAGTAATACCACTCTATTCCCCCTTTAGGCTGGCATCACTCATAGTTACAACGCTGGAATTCTTCTGTCCTCCGAGAACAGTCGGTCTTTCTCTGCCCCAGTGTTCAGCCTAGATAAGAGACACTACTGGCGAGGTGTCCACAACTCATCTGCTTCACTTGTTCTTCAAACAAAATTAGAGCGGTCCATTAGCCCTGAGAGCAACGATAGCATATCGGAAGAACTCAACCATTTTAAGCCTATCGTCTGCTCGCCATGTACTCCACCCAAAAGATTGCCGGATGGGAGACTTTTGGAACCTAAGATCGTGAAGTCTACCCCCAGGAACTTGACCCGCAGTCTGCACAAGTCCACATCCTACGAGGCTAGCCCCACCATCTTGCATAAGTGGAAGCAGATAGAGGTGGATCGTCAGTGCATCAACGTGTTCTCCAAAGGTACAAGCCCAATTGCTGAGGATCTTAGCCTTAAATTGAGCCCCGTCATAGAGCGGGACAGCCAACCATGCAGTTGTGTTGTAGGTAGGGATGGCTCACAGGAGCCTAAATGCATTTGCAGGGCAAATGCTAAAGAGTGTAAAAATGAGAAGGAAAAGCACATACTTTCTAATAAGCGACGACTTATTTTCAATCAGTGTAACAAAGAGGAAGGTACTCCACCCGCCAATGCTCTTATCAGGTTAATGACACAAACTGTTGCAGATATTTCATCCCAAGAAAGGCAAAGGAGATGTGAAACACTTTGTCATTGTGGACCATCGGAAATTAATAAAAAGATGTTTGACAAGTGTGTTGGACATTGTATTAAAGATTCTCTAGCCCCCGACAACCTCATAGATGAGCCCACTACCAGAAGTTGTGCATTTCACAGACCTACCTCAAGAAGGGGCAAAAAGAGAAGACACAAAACCAAACATTTAGAAGAGGCCATACAGGCAAAAATATCCAGGACAGATGCCTGTGACAGGTTTGATGATTTCATTATCCAAAGAATGAATCAGGAAAAGAATGACAGAGAACTGGCACTAAAGTTACAAAGACAGTTTGACAGAGAGTGTCAAAAAGTAGACGGACACAAGACAAGTTGTAACAAGTATGAACTACGGGCCTGGGCCACGAAAGATAGGATGGTAGGACATAATACACGAAGATCAGGAAGATTCTTCAAAAGAAAAAATGAGCACTTTAGCTATAGTTGTTAAAGTGTCCTGGATTTATAGCTGTTGTAGTGATCAATCACAAGTTTTCTTTTTGGCACTACAGAGGTTTTCTGGAACATCTGGATAAGTATTGCAAGATAAGCATTTACTTTTCACTTGTCATTTAGCAGATGCTTTTGTCCAAAGCGATTTGAATTATTTTGGCCCAATAACAGCAACCTGGGTTTAAGTGCCTTTTCTCAGAGGCACAATATTCATAGGACAGGATCTGGCTTTAAGCAACTTTCCTATTCACAAACTTGCAGTGTTTGGTTTCAGTTCTGTTTAAAGCTGTAATCCATAACTTTTGCCTTTGTATTGCCATTGCTGTTTAAAACTGTTTTTTTTTTGCAGTTTTCTGAGTTTTCTTAACATCGATGATAAGTTTAACCTGTTCAAATACTGTAAGAACAAGCTACAAATGCTTCACTAGCCTCAGCACACACGTGATATACAGTAGTAGCTGGGTCTTGACCACAGAGACAAATGAAGTGAAACTGCCATTTTCTGTGAAAAACGGTCCAACAGCTCAGACTCATCATTATGATCTGTTATGTACTTGCAATAACTCATAATAACTTATTTTGTTCATTTTCAAACAAAGTTAGGGATTGCAACTTTATAAAAGTCCTTTGTACTTTTTATTATGTAAAACCCATAAAGAGAGATGACTGTTGTACAGAAGATTTGAAACTTTGAAATTCTTTAATACCTTCATATCCTTAAGCCACAGCTGTTTCCTAAGAAGTTTGTTTGCATGTTTAAAATATCATAGGATGTGTCAAAACAGACGCTTGTACAAAAATGCATAACCCTGTTCTGTCTTAAACTTTCCAGCTGTAGGCCACCAGTCATACACACATTTGTTATTTTGGAAAATATTTGGGTGGGAAAGAGTAAAATTGTAGCTGAGGGTGCAGTCATACTCTTGATACCTGAGGTACAAAAACATACATACATTTTATAGGACGTGCATCTTTATATAAAATCTAACCATGTTGAGTCTACCCAGAACAAATAGCTGTGATTGATCCACTTCTGTGAGTGAGATTGAACCAAAAATTTCGTATGAAGTCATTTTTCGTGCATTGTCACTCTCACAGATACGCTGGGTTTGGGTACGAATAGTTGTTGCAAATAGTGTTTTGGCACTTTTTTCAATGCAATGGCACATAAAAATTAATGTAGAATTGTTCACAATCATGTATTTCTGTAGAGTATGTTTTGGGCCTAACTGTGCTAATATGTTTCTGACTATTAAATAGTTCTGTTAAAAGGCACTATATGACAATCTTGATTTTAGCTGGGGTTTGCAATCAGATTGTTTTATATTGATTACAGTTTAAATAAAACATTTGATTTTAAGCAACGCTTTGAATAGAAAGTGTTTTAACACTGTTTAAACTGTTATACAAGTAATAATGATTTAAATCTATAAAGACAGGTTGAGCAAATATACCATGTAACACCAGAATGAAAAATATAGCATAGTCACCTGATTTAACAACAAGCAAAACAAACTTTCTCTGTATGTAATTATTTGTTTGGTATTCAGCTACTGGAAAAAACACTACTTTAAAGGGCTATATGGTTTTATTATTTTGTGTTTATCTTTTAAGTGTGTCTACCAAAAAAGCTTTAAACTTTTTTATAGTTCTGTTGAAAAATTACACATTCACTTAGGTATGATCATATATTTAATCTTGCTTTTCTCTATATCTTGATCTTTTTAGACAGGCCTTTTTTTTCTGTTTACTTCTTAGTGATGTGCCAAAATGGCAGATTTCCATACATCTGACCAATATTCCATCATCTTTTACATATTTTCATGCCCTAAACAATTTCTTCTGTATAAAACATGTACTAAAAAAATTAAGTAGATTTCTATGCATTACTGTACTTTTTTAAAAAACATGAATAGCCTGTATTTATACTGATGCAAAGACATTGGATTGTTATTTCTGACTGGCTTTCAAAGCACTTGAGACTTCCATTGTTTGAAGGTATTTGCTGGATTTAAAACATTCTTGCATTGTGGAAAATATGAATTAAGTGAAGATGTAAACCATATTTATTTGAACAGTATTTTGTTGATTTAAGAAATAGGGCCTCTTTAAAACAGGATTGTCTGTTTCATTTGACAAAACATTATGTATATGTCATAACAAGAATGAAATGTAGCATTCATTCAGAATCTGAACGTTGAATTGCCTTTAAAAAAACATTGACACTAGATGCCCAGGAGACTAATCTTTTTCTGTTGTGAAAATTGCCTTGCTTTCCTTTGGTATTCTATATTTATTCATGATCACTGAATCTCTGTATTTCTGTTGTATAACTTTCGATTTCAATCAAATCAATACAATTGCCATTCCTTTTTTGCATAATTTATCATGTAACTTGAAGGAATACGTTGAAGACAATTAAGATAAGAAAACAAAATGTTATTCAATTAATAAAACGAAAGTTAAATATCAGTTAAAAGTCCTTTATTTCTCTTATAGTGCTTGTTAAAGTTTTAGGATTGCTTACTTTTTATTACATTTATTTCCATCAACAGAACTTGTCAAAATTATGGAATAAAACAAACTGAACTGTTGGGTTATATTTATTTATTTATTTAGTCTAGTGATACAAGATAGTGTAGATTTTGCAATTTGGCAAATATACATGTGTACTCTTAATATATGTGGTACATTTCTTTTGATAATGTCCTGTAAGCAGTCTGGCTAATTTGACTAGATTTATAATCATGTTAATATCACAATGTAAAACTAACAATAATTATTTTTAAAAAAAATAACGAAGTAAACTTAAGAGTTTCAAACTCAATTAGGCCTATAGGGTAAATCAAAATGTTCTATTTTTAACAAAACTCTCTGGCCTGAAATAAAAATTACTTTTTCACAAGTGACCCTTTATTTTCTTGGTCAAAAGTTTTTGATGTCCAGACTCATGAAGTGGCTCAGACTTGTGCTTCATATCCACCACCAAAATAAATGAAGGATCCAAAACAATACTGTGTCTGTGTGTGTGTTCATTTTTCAAACTAAATTAAAGATAACAAGGGCTGTTAGTCTCTATCAGAATGGCTGTGATTTAGTTTTGGTCAGTGGTGATATTATGTGATATTGTATGTGAATCTATGAAATTCCAGTAGCACAGATTTAGTCTCTGCTAAGACAAGCCAAAGGAACTGCAGTGATATGTGACTCTTCGAGCTGCCAAAGGAGGAATGGTGTGGGGATTTTAATGCACAAAATATACTTTGGGGAAGTTTATGCAGTTAGTAACGGAAGGGTTGTATAAAATATTTTGGAGAAACATGCTTTAACTTGTTTAAATGATGGGACAGGAACCAGATTCAATAAAAAGGATACATGAAGTACTTGTCTAGATCAGTAGTCCCTTCAAGTATTGGCAATCATTTTGCCCTACAATAGGAAGGAAAACTCAGTTGGGTGAGTTGTGGAGTGTCTGTAAAAAGATGGTTGGAGTTTATAAAATGTAGAATATTCCAGTTTTGGTAGAAGCAGGGGAAATAGCTGAACTGTTAGCCTAAAATTATAAGAGTTTTTAAATTCATTAAGAATAGTGGACTTAACAATAGAACATAGACTTCACCTTGTAGACCGAAATCACGTCACACTCCAGCACAGGAGGTGGCGGTATGCAACTAAAAGCTGGTATGCGACCCGCCAATAAATCCACCAAAAAAGAAGACAAACGAACAGGAAGAAAAGATGGCGGCGAGAAACGGGACGAGTGGTTTGCTCGAAAAAGTAAGAAATATTTATAGTGTCGGATGTTAAGTAGATTAAATTGACATTCGTGCAGCAGCTTTTAGAGCATGACACGAGCTGGTTCGTCTTGTGTACCTAACTTTCCAGACGTGAACGTTAAAGTAACTATGATGCTCACTGGCATTTATGGTCCAGAATGGAAACTGACAAATGTTGAGAGCGCATTATTGTAGCGCAAGTGTACATTCATGTAAAGCCATTTCATTTGCTCTCACACAACACTGGACGCGCGCTCTCTTTATGAATTCTATATGCTTTCGCCCAGAGTGTGCGCGCACTTAAAATGTGTCCGTTGCAATCGCGAATCAGTCCTCGCGCTGAAAGTGTGCGTGTGCGCGCGCAGATTGCATCCACGGGTTTGCGAATTACCCAGCGCTCGTGCTTTCAAGTCAGCAGCGCCCAGACAGCAGTCTCAAGCTAAGAGTGGTGGTGGGCAGAGCGAGGTTTCGTGAAACATTAAAGCAGTGCAACCAAATGTGGCGTATTGTTTCGAGGCCTCGAAACAACGTGACACTCGTCTCCACGGTGACACCTAGTGGCCCCTTTTTGTCAAGGCTGACGGTGTACTTCAAAAACCACATTAATCAACATCCAAACAGAGAATAAAACATATGAGTAGATTTGTGGCCATGTACCGTTTACTTTACTTTGGCTTGTTATTTATTTGGGCTGAGAGAGCGCCTGGTCTAAGTGCGCGACAGTCGTAGTGTCTATTAGCAGAGTTGCCTATTTAAATAACTGTATACTGTTCGCTCTCTTCTTCGTTGGTTTCTGCAGATATCGCTCCACTTAAGTCTAGTTCCAGGTCAAAGAGCTGTTCATCTTAATCTTACTAGCCAATAAGAGTAAAGCACAGTTAACCGCCGCCTACACGCTAGGTTTGTGCCAGAATCGCTGTACATAGATTTGCGGTTTGAAAGTGAAAACTGAAAGCGTAAACGAAAACTCTGATGTACGAAAAGGAAAATTAGAAAAGTTTTTTTTTTTTAAATCTGGTTTGTTTGAAAACTATTCTACACGTTTGCCATTGAGGTGATTGTTTTTATTTTCTTCTGTGTGTCTTAAGTGTTTCTTCTTTTAGTTTTTTTGTTTGTTTGTTTCTTCAAAGTTTGCGTTCATTCTTATTGGCATAAAATTAATCCCATACACATGTTGCCTCACCCACCTTGATTTTTTTTTTAAGATAAAGTGTAAAGAAGTGTGATGTTTTACATCTTATTGGCATTTCCACAACATTCCAAAAAAAAGGAGAAATAAAATCATAGAAGCCATAACTTTAAAATGGGACAGTAAAGATTTCTGAAAACGGGCATGGTGTTAGTCAACGCTGGGGAAAGCCTCTAGTGAGACTTTAAGTGCACCAAAAAAGACAGCTGAAATACAGCGCCTCCAAGTGGGCCATCAGTTCAATGGCTCATTCAACTGTAATGGCACATATCAACTTCATGGGTCCATAACATCAAAATGGTAAAGTAACAATGTCTGAAAATGGGCATGGGTCTAGCCAACAATGCAAAGGGTCCTTCAGCTATATTGTCACGTATAGCAACTTCATAAGTCCATTACTTTAAAATGATATAGTTTAAAGGTTAAAGTTTTACATGTCTTTAAATGGCATGGAATTTGTTAAGATAACTTGTTATAAGCCACCACTAGGATAAAGAATGTTACATTAAAATGCAATGTGGTGTTATGTTGTTATACCTTTTATAGTATTAATAGCTACCAGATTCAGAATAAGCTTTATTTTCCCAGTTGTACACACATGCCAAAGGAATTAGTGGTTTCAGACGCTTTGCATACTGTATAAAAATATAACAAATACAGTATACATGTAAGCATAGGAAGTATAAAAAAATTAATAACTTATGAGAATCAGTGTGAAATAGTTCTAACATAAACTAAGGACTGGTAAAAAAGTGCAGTATTGCAGCTGCTTTCCTCAAGATCTTAAAAAGATCTTAATACCTGTGACATAATTTTTAACCTAACCCCTCTTTAGAAGATTGCAAAAGTGTTTGTTTGCATTCCTATTATTGCACTGTATTGATATGGTATTACGTAATATTTTCATACTCATAGTTCAGAAATATATTTATATCTGTATAAATGCATCAGTAGAGATGTAAGTTCTGGTCTATGATTTCAGTGGAAGATTGATGAAAAGCCTGTGAAGATCGATAAATGGGATGGTGCAGCTGTGAAGAACTCTCTAGATGATGCAGCCAAGAAGGTCTGTCTTTCTGCACACTAACACTTGTGAAATGTGCAGATTTTGGCTTGTACTTTTATACCAGAAGCTGCATGTTTTGTTTGTATTAATTACATTTCAGGGTTCCGGACTGCAACTTAGCCCTGTTTTGTCAGTTTTTTCTTCCAGTATGAATAAATTATTTACTAGCTGTGAAAAGGCTATGATCTACCCATGGTTTAAAGAAGCCACACATGGTTTTACATGTAGTATTTTGTGATTCTGAAACATTTGTAGAACTTTGTGACAACTGCTGTCCTATGTTAGATTTATAGCAATGCATCTAATGTTCCTAAATGTTTTTATCATCTGCTTCCTGAAATACTTTTTCACAGTTAAACTTAAATTAATGTTTTTGGTGGTTTGTTTTTAATTGACCAGCTTTCTGTATCAATCCTAGGTTCTGATTGAAAAGTTTGGCTATGTTGAGAACTTCAACTTGGTAGATGGACGCCTGTTCATTTGCACAGTCTCCTGTCTTTTTGCTATTGTTGCTTTAATTTGGGATTACCTTCACCCGTTCCCTGAGTCTAAACCAGTACTGGCATGCTGCGTTGTGTCATATCCTTCATTCAGCAAACTGACTTCCTAAATAATGCCTAAATAATTTTAAGTTGGAGCCTAGAGGTTTAATAGTGGAAATGAAAGATAAAGTGAGTTTAAAAATGCAAAAAAAGCATGATTTTCATTTGACATGATTTTGTTCATCCTTTGAATTAGACTAAGAGTAGGAGGAAGGAGTGTGTTTGTTTTTGTTTGTTTGCTTGTTTGTTTGTTGGATGTTTTCCATTGTAAACCTTAACAGATCATCACATATTTTATAATGATGGGCATTTTGACCTTCTACACCTCTTATAAGGAGAAAAACCTCTTCCTGGTGGCCGTGCAGAAGGACCCAGCTGGTATGGACAAAGATCACATGTGGCAACTCTCCTCTAGTCTTAAAAGGTGATGTTTATGTTTTTTATTGTTATAAGTATACACATGTGGTATTATTGTTAGTGGTGCGTTTTGCAGATTATAGTTACTGTTGTCATCCTTGGTGTGAATTGGCCTTTAGAGGAGCCAGAATATCATCATTTTATGGTGGGTCTTAGAGTGCTTAGCAACCACATGTTGCACTACAACACTCTGAACATCTTATCACGTGAAAAGCTGTGGAAACCACCCACACTGTAGCATCATGGTGGTTAGTTTTGCATGTGGGATGTGCAAAATAGCATATTTACAAAATCATCTAATTGGTGTGACAACGGGTTCAATAGTAATTTTTTTTACAGTAAGTTTGCATGACTACCAAGTTGATTTCTGGACCGTAATAGCACATTCTTTTTTTTGCACATGAAAGTGGTAACATTTCCTATAGAAATTTTTTTTATGTCAAATGATGGTTACTAACTAAATGACTTTTGTCCGTTAGGTTTGATGACCAGTATACATTAAGAATGTCCTTTACAGATGGGGAAACCAAGCAGATAAGGGAGACAGAGTTTACAAAGTCAGTTGGGGTGTTCTTTGATGAGAACGGAACGCTGATGATGGACCAATATGAAAAATGTGTCTCAAAGCTTCATGACACATTGGCCATAGAGAAGAAAATAAAGTAGCGTTTAAACCAGCCTTCAGCGACCCAGCGCACAGTAACGGTTGTTGTAGTGGGACAAACGCAGATGTTATTTAGGCTTTTGGATTATCAGAGGATAGCTCTCAACTGTAATGTTGCCTAAGGTCAACACAGTGTTTTTATTGAATATGTTTATTTGTTTTGTTCAAGTTATAAAGATTGCTGCTCTTAATAAGAAGCAGGTCATGCACTCGCCTAACATGCATAGAAACAGTGCTAATCAAAATCAGTAAATTTTAAAGCAGTTCCCACTTGCTTTTAGATATACAGAGGATAATTATATTTTCCTAAAACAAATTTAGTCATTCTGTAGACTTGGAGTGTTTGATCTACGTGATCACCCCACCTAACATTTCACACCTTGTAGACACAATGCTTTATGTAGAATAGAGTTGCTGAAACAACATTTTTTTTTATACATCTGAGGACCATTGTATATAATTTTTTTTCCCCAAAAGCCATATGTGTCTTTTAGTCCTACAGTATTGTGCATTGTTTGGTTTGCATTTGTGTTAACAAAAAAAAGCAAAAAGGGACTGTATTTATCTGTTGTGTCATCCCGTCACTGCTTTGATATTTTGTTTGGAGGTTTAAGCTTTAACCAGGGATAATTGTTTTTTGTTTCTTGAGTGTTGAAAGTGGATCAGTCTTTACCTGATTTTCACACTCAAGTGAATGGACCTGAACATTCCATGTTTTTCTTTTTATCAACAGATTTTCAAGTAGATGTCATTTATTTTGAAAGGTTAGAACTATAAATGTGGATGCATTTTCTTTATCCATGTTGTAAAAAAACAGGCCTGCTAAATTCCATAGAAAAGTCACTTTTTGTCTAATGATATTCAGCTTTAGCTCCCTATATTCTTTGTGCCTGTTTTTCTCAAACAAAAAAGGTTACAAATAAAGTGACAAGGCATTTTTAAAGTTGTTTTCTCTTGTCTCTATTTTAATAACACCGTGCCCATGTTTTGGTGGACATAATTGTCCTATAAGGATCCATATTCTGAACAATATTTTTGAGGAAAAATGACTGTTTACATGCTCATTTGGTAATGTTCCAATTATTGATGTATAATAGTTTACCTGATTGCCATAATTCAGGTTTCTTAAAATTGAATTTTTTCATATAGCAAGTTATGTAGAATATATACTATAACAGATACATTCGTTGATAAACAACTGTAACTTGTATGAGCCAGTATTACTTTCATTTTGACATTTGCAGATAAAAAGGCAAGGTTTGTGATATGCAGACTGTTTAGCTTTTCAGAGTCAACGTTCCACGCGCACATTGTGATGCCAGAGAGGCCTGTATAAACGGATCTGTGGAGGCTTCATTGTCATAATATGAATGCACATCCCTTTATAATTAAATCTCTTTGCAGGCGTAACGATAGTCACAATTTAGCACATATTGCCTTTTGTCACTAATAGCATTGTTTCAGCTTTGCTAGTCATGACAGTGGCATTGTTTTATATAACAAATAAGCATAGCTCAACATAATCACCTTTAACACAGGACTCTCAAGAAAAACTCAGTTTATTCCTTGTAAAGGCCAATTTTATTTTATTCAAACACCATAGATTACAACAATGACCTGTTGTGAAAGACTTGCATTTGCCGTGTAGTTATTGGATGGGTGTTGTCCTGTTATATGTGGGTCAGTGAACTCTTGTTGCTCTGTGCAGGTCATACTGTGGCTGGCAAGGTTGAGCTGCTTTGACTCCACTAATCCAATTAGTGCAAATAGCAAACAAAAATATATTGCATGTGTACAGTGACCAATGTAATTATGGAATAATCTAAGAATAGTAAATAGAATAATCTTAAAAATATAGGCTAATTTGTTCACAGTTCCTCTGAATACATATTGGCTGGTCATTTTGAAGGTGAAAAATCTCACTGTTTGAAATTTGCATTGCTTTACTGTGTCTGATAGCTGATTGCAGGAGATGGTTTAGCTACAAAAGGAATTTTGCAGCATAAATCATTCTTATGCTAACATTTGTCAACAGCATTATGTAGGAGATTATCTGCACTCTGTCTTTATAAGCAAGTGATTCCCCATGACGGCTAAAATCGCATAGCACAGCACCTACAAATGAATGGAAACATTTGGTTAAGATGTGATTTTGTGTAACTCAGTAATCTATTGCTATATACACCCTGCAATGACATACTGTTACAATTTTATTAAAATCATATTAAGAGAATAATTAAATTACAATGTAATTGAATTAAATTACAAGGTAATTACAAGTTCAGCTTTCTCTTCTTTTAGGAATTTATTTCTGTAGATTAGTGTTTAATATTTTTTTTTTCATGTATTTAGTTTCTAATATATACTGTTGTTTATAATTTGCTTTACAAGACCATTTGCAACTACACAGTTATTTAAAAAAATAGTTTGGGTAATAGTCCTTAAGAACTGAAAAACTAAGAAAAAAAAACCTGTATCTACGAGGGCAGCCATGATAACCAATCATATACTCTTGGGCATAGCAGTGTTTTCTGCATAGCCCTCCATACCCACAGGTCCATCCCTGCACTTCTGTATCATCAGCTGTCAGGAAAAGATCACTGAATTAAAATATATAAGCAATAGCAAAATCCATAATTGTCCAAAATAATGCCAAACATACAATACCAGCAATATCTACAGGCTGAAGGCCTAAAACCATGTTGCAGGGTATTGTTGTTTGCAAATACCTTCTCCAGCTGTCAGCAGCAGTAGAGTGATGATGAGCAGTCCCAGTACTCTCATGTTAGTTCCCATGTTGTATCTCAAAGCATCTCTGGCTCTGTGGCTGACCAGTCTCATTTATATTGTACTACAGCCTGTAAGAGGGGAGGGGTGAGTGGGTGTGGGCCTAGTCAATGCTACTGTAAATAACATTGCTGTCATACCTTTAGCTTTCACTGTGGGCACATGTAAATTGTTATATAATGTAATTGTAAACATATTGTCTGAATTTTTCTGTCTAGAATTTTTTTGCACTTCTATATACAGTTAGGGGGATTTGCAATATTCTGCTTTACAATTAAACTAGTAAACTTAAAAGTGCATTTGGTAATGGTTTATGTTCCACTGGCTATTACAACATTTGTCTTAAACTTATACTGACACTCATTAGAGTAGATGCAGCCTCCCACAAAAGCAAAAGTTTTCAGTTACTATTATAAAAATTATGCTTTTCACAGTCGGGATTCAGGCTTACATGGGACTGAGAAGTACACTCATTAAAAGGTCCTAAAAGGGTTCTTGGCAGCAGTGTCATTGAAGGAACATTTTTGGTTCCCCTCTTTATAGCCTGTAGAACCTTCTACATATACAATTTGTTCAATAGAAGTACATGATAAAAGTACATGATGCTGGTCATGTGATCTTAACATGTTGAATCCCCCATGAGGTCAACTTCTCAAAAAATATAACAGATTTTATTAGACTGCTGATATGGCAGGAAGGAAATGTCTTTATCTCATGTAAATTGTCATGATGTTTATAAATGTACTATTTATAAACAGCTTTTTATTTCTTTCTTTGTGTAACATGCTTTTGAAGAGCAATAGCTAACTAAGTGAACCTTTAAATAACTTAAACTAAATAACTGTTTTGCAGAGACACTATTTTGATAGTATCATATTCTAACAATATCTCCACTCCACCAAAGTGATATGATTAGTGCTGTACAACCTAATAAATATTTGAGTGTTGTTCTCTTCCTTTAAAGTAAATTCTTTTTGGTTTGAATTGTTATCTAATTCGTTGTGTGTCTGCATTAGTACTCATTTGTGTGTGTTCTGCAGTTGAAAGTCATTGATAAACACGTAGTTGTGCAACGGTCTGGGTACTTTGTCAGCAGAAATGTACAATTCAACACCGGCTGCAGAGGCAATAGCAGCTCACATGCAAGACCTTGTGACCAGGACCCTCTTTCTACACACACCCACCCACCCACCTAACCCCGCATCCAAATACACACACTGATTTCAAAACTGAGCTGTTAAATAATGATTCTTATCCAACTAGCATGCTGTACAAATGCTTTCGATTTTGCGTAATTACATTAGTATATTTAACAAGTACACAAAATGAAAACGAGAGTTACTTTTGTCCCAGTACAATGTTTTTTTCGGCGCGTATAGCCACGAGAGGGGGTGTGTGCGTTACCCTGCATTAGGTAGGTCAGTGAGTAGCCAGAAGTTGAATCAACACATATTTTTGACATATTCAGTGTTATTTAAACATAAAGTGGCTCCAAAAGTATATGGGCAGCTAGACTATTTTAGTGGACGTATGAAGTCATCCACTATGACGTCATGAAGTCAGCACTCAAGTTTACGCAGGCGCTCTATCAACAGTTGTATTTCACGACTATAGACATTTTCCACACATTTTATTTATTATTCATTTTATTTTGTTTATTGCTTTATATTGTACAATTAAGAAACTAACAAACGTTTGTGTTTGTGCTTGAGTGTTTTCTTCCTTCAAAAAAAATTTCTACTTGTTTTGATAATTGTTATCTAGTTCACTGGGGTTTATACATTAAGTGTGGCTGTATGTATTATATAGTTATGCGTGTATCCACATGTGACGGACGTCTTTGCCTGTTGCTGCGTCGCGTTTGTGGACGATGATGTCCAGTGTCGAGAGGAGCCGATAAAGCATACATCATACATAAAGCATACATTTTAAACATTATCGCATGCAGCTGCACCCACATGCACGTGAAACTGTGCTCAGCTCAGCTGCACGGCTAGTGACGTCATCCTCTGAACACCGCGCGCAGGTATTGCGCTTGTAAACAATAATACAGAGAGAAGAGTGTCGGAGGACAGCTGAATTCAGAACAAACAAATGCACAAGATCCCACTCCACTGGCCAAAGTCGGATTTAGTCGCTGTACATTTTAAAGGAATGGCATGTCTTATGGCAGCCTTTTCAGTCAATAATATTACAGTGACCAACTCTATCATAATGGTAAGATTGTTTTATTGCTTTCTACTTAGAAAATGCATAAACAACATTATTACCATCGGCTTAGAAGATATGTTAGCATTGCCTTGAAGAGCAAGTTTAAGAGAAATACGCGGTTTCATTTTTAAATTGAGTAAATATACAATACAGTATTTGATATTTTATTTTACGCAGTGTAATAAATTTTAAAAAAATATATAATAGACCAGTTACATAAAAGATCCACAACTGGATGCTTAAAATAGCTGCGCAATAATGTCTGTATTCCAGCTAAAACGATGTGCATATCTGTATTCCCATTTCCTGTACGTTTCTGTTGTTAAGATTATTGTACTTTATATTATTTGTATTATATGATCAATTTAAAACGTATTTTCCGTTGGCATTGTACCGTAACTCTTCTACTAATGTTATTTATATTATTAAATATGAAAATGTCATAAGTGTTGAATGCGTGACTCTAATAATGTGTGATTTTAATATTAACGTATTACAGCAACATTTGGGCATTAAGCTATGCTGTTTTTCCTAAGCTTAGAGTAAGCTTTGTCCTATAGTAACCCATCTACCTTCTGTGTCTAGAGTGAGAGCGATTAGATCCAAGTTTTTATTTAGCGTGCAGTTCCCTGATGAATTTTTATAGGCCAGGTTATCTATACATTTAAGTTTTTAAACGCTAGTGTTTAAACAGTTTATTTAAACAAAGCAACCAAAGACATCCATGGTTGGTTGGTTAACATGCCAAGGATGCTTAACATATTTTGTGTTGCTGATATTTTATTAATATTTTAATAACATGCAATTAGTTAGTATTATACTATAGACCCACACATATTTTAATTGCAATTAAAGTTTAGTTTTCATCTTTTTGTTGTTTGTTAGATTTGTAAATTTAAATTTATATATGAAATGCACAGTCTGAATTGATTAGTGTTTTAAATAACAACTCCATAGAGAGTTATAAAATGGTTTCTCTGTTTTTTTCTTCAGAATACAAATGGACCTCCTGATCTTATGCTAGACCCTAGAAGTGTATGTGTTTCCATCGATGAAGTGATATCCAATCACGTTAGCAGTCAGCAGACGCCACTATTACACGCACACCTAAAGAAAGTAGAAAACAATCTCACCGAAGCCCAGCGTTTCTCCTATCTCCCCCGCAGACCAGCAGTTAACATAGAATTTAAAGATCTCTCATACTCTGTTCCTGAAGGACCATGGTGGAGAAAGAAAGGTAAGTGTGACACTCAAGCTACAAAGCACCATTCATTCTAATGAATATAATAAAATTGGTACCATTAAAGAATTAAGATACAAGGTCACAAAAATGAACGTTTTATCAGTTTATATCAGTTTAGCATTTTTGAATGCAACAAAAAATTATTCTTTTAGCCTCTAGGTAAAATCCTTCAAAGAACTGTCAGATCCAGGGCATTAAATTCAGACCTGCCACCAGCCAAATATGGGTAATTTTACCCTATGCTAATTTAACAATAGTTTTTGGCATAGCAGGGTAATTTTGCTAAAAAAAAATTAATAAATAGGGCACCTAATCAGATTGCACCACTTTATTACATTAACATTATTTAATGTATATAATATATAACAAATGCAATAGGATTAGACAAGTGTGGTGCTTTGGATTTAATTTGTGATTAAAAAACATCCTTTGGTTTGAGGTTACCCTAAATGTCTTCATGCAGCTCGGTTCATTAATTAAGCAGCAGTACGGTTGACATAACAGGCCAGCTGTCATCCTAATTCAGACTGTGGATGAGCTTTGCTCTTTTTATTTTTGCCGTAAAGAGTTTTTTTTATTATGACGAGTGGTTATCTCCTCATTAGACTTACCACCTGGATGCTAATGTGCTTTGTTTATTGGCCAGAACAAACATCTGGAAGCAGCTTTGTTATAGGCATTGGGAAGTCCTTAACTGCCAGACCTGAGCAGAGGACAAAGTTCATTTCTGTTGGTATTACTACTTTCATTATGTCTTCATTATTTCAGTTATGACAGATCCTATTTTTGTCACACTGCTCTGAAGTAATTTTGGACATGCTCTTCTGCTGCTCTGTCTGACCTAGTCCTTCTCACCGAAGAATAAATAGCTTAGCGATAGTCACTGATGGTGCTGACATTTTACCACTGAGTTTGCAGATTCAAAAATGTTGATACTTTAACAAAGCAAGCAAGTTAGCAGGTATCAGAATTTTCAGTCCCATAAAAACCTGCTACGTAAAAGACAAGTGTATCATTTTTGCATCAGTAGTGGCAGCAAATGAAATATTCCTGTTTGGTGTTGGTGACAGATTTTGGTGAGAAGTCGTTCCACTCTAAACTCACACCGTTGGTTGAGCCAATGTTGCTACTGTATGTCAGGTTAGTCTGAATGCTTGAAGTGTAATGTTTTGATAGCACCACAAAGTTTACACTTTGAGGGAATTAACCTACCAGTTGCTTACCAAATGTCTTATACAAATTAATCTGGTAAAGTAGAATATATGTTTACATGTCATGTTCAATAATGTGAACTATAATGTAGAAATCTCCCTAATGTAGAGATGACAACTTACAGTTACAAAAACCTATTACAGTGAAACTTCAATGACACACAGTGTGAGCTCTTCCAACACTCTTGCTATTAAATATACATAAGTCTTGGTCCCATAGCCAACTGGCTCATTGTGCTGGTCACATCACTCTTTGACTGTGCGTTGCTCTTCTTAGATGACCATCCTCTTTTTCTGACCTCTACCATAAAGAGCAGCAGTGTGATCAACATACAGCCCTGACTTCATACTAGAGATTTAATACTGGAAAGAGCAAAATCTTTCAAACTGGAAAACAGCTGGACTTGGATAAAAGTATCTTGTGTGAAAATGATCAAGGATAGTACCCCAGAGTGGAAGTATAGAGCAGATTTGGAGAGGGGCCGATTTGATACTGGTGTACTGTGAAACTGCAGACTGTATTACCAGTATCAAAGCTTTTAGAGCTTTAGGCTGATCAGAAAAAAATATTTAATTTGATATAACTAACTAGGTTGACAATCTGAGTTCATTGATAATGCATAACAAGTGCATGAAATAAAGGAATTATATATTATATAATGAGGAATCAATCTGGTATGAGAGCAATTGGTATGGGGCAGTTGTGGCCTACTGGTTAGTGAGTCAGGCTTGTAATCAGTAGGTTGCTGGTTCGATTCCAGTGCCGTAGGTAGCAACTAAAGTGCCCTTGAGCAAGCCATCTAACCCCTGATGTAACAACGTGACTTTATTTTATCTACTGGGAATTAATTGGTTTATGAATAGTTGTTTCCATATGGCAGATGCTTGGAGAGGAAAGTTTAAAAAAATAAGAGGACTTGGTGACATAATCTGAAAAGGAAACTTGTTTCAAAGATACAGCAAGCCTGAGGAAAGAGTATTTACAGGCCTTGGAAAACAAACATCAGGTCAAGCTCATTGAATTACAAAATACAGTATTCTGTTCAATATGCACGGTTGTATGATTGATAGGTATTCCATATTTACAGAAAATATGCATACTTTATATACACTTTTTCTTCTGCATAGTACAGAAATAGCAAGAGTACTATGAAAGTATGCAATTGCAAACATTTCTGAACAAAAATTCCAAATATATTTCTCTTTGGAATAACATTAATTAATTGCACCAATTAATTGTTTACAACGGGAACATGTTTTGAGAAAGCAAAAAGGAAAAACAGGCATTGTTTTACCAAAAAGAAGTAGAGATTGGCGATCAACTTTGGCCTGTGCATCTCTTAGTAGCTGCAACTGAAACCTGGCCTTTGAGCTGTCTAACAAATCTTTGTAATCCATACTTAGAGGAAAGAGAGCGAGACTGCAATGAAGGCAACACCAGCAGCCCAGGTCCACTCTCAGAGCTCAGCTGGTTACTATCAGTCATTAAACTCCAGTAACCTCCTGCTTTGAGTGGGGTGGGGGGAGCTGTTGAAGCCGTCAGCTGTGCACTTGTGAAGATAAGGCTGCTAATGAGGGATGCTAGTGGAGGAGGTATATTGTGCTGTCGCTAGGTTACTTGTCAGAATATGTTGGATGGACGTTGTTCACTACAGGAATTATTTCATTTGCCATTAGTTAAGAGAAAAATCTGTTAATTATCAGCTTATTAATTGAAAAGTGCTCTTCTTGGATTTACTAATAGCATCCAGTATCTCTATGCTATCTAAAATGGTGTCTGACTGCAGTCCTGAGATCCACTGTCCTGCTTAGTTCAGGTCTAACCCTTCAACACATATTATCATTTTTCATCAAGTAATCCTGAAGATCACTTTTAGCTGGTACTGGTGTGTTTGATTAGGAGCCAAACTATGAAGGACAGTGGGTATGTATCAGAACTCTGAATTATTTTCTACTTGTAAATAAGCACTGTAAATAAGCAAAGAAAGTCCGACCCCACAAAAAACATTAGTTTGCACTGTGAACTTTGCTTTTCTTTTAAGAACTTTTGACTGAAACATTTTTTGGTAACCAGAAATGGTTCGTTTTTGACATTGCTATAAAGAAAATGTTTAGCACTTTTATTTTTAAGTATATATACAAAGGCCTTGGTTCATATCCCAGTGGTTCTACTCTTGAAGAGACTGTGCCTTTAGACCTGCCCCAAAAGCTGGACTTCCTGACTGTGCCTGTGCTTCTTGGGGCTGGTTATAATGTGCAAAAGCTTAAAAAACGTTGTACCTTGAAACCAGTAAATTGGTCCAACCAAACTCTGTTATAACCCATGTCTAGTAAATAGAAGATCCGTTGGTTTGAATGCCAGCTTTGGGGTGTGCAGTGTGCAGAATGTCTAGTAAGCAGAAGATTTTGGGTTAAATTCCCAGACTTTGGTGGGCATTTGTAAAGCATGTTTTTTGAACTGTTAGGAACTGAGAGTTGCTGTCTAATCCCCTAAATTTGCCACTCCTGACCAATTTAGGTATCTGGCATTTTGAACACAGGTTTGAATGGGCAAAGGTTCAGAAAAATACCTGTATGCAGTTTATGCAGATGTGGCCCAAATGCTGGATACAGACTTGTTCAGTAACTTGCACATTGGTCTTCCAAGCTGTTTAACAAGGCTTTTTAGTTTGTGAGTTTGAATCTTAAAGAGCAACATATTACAGATGCAATAACTATGCGTAAGACTTTGGTTATTTGACAACTGGTCAAATCAGCCTTACCAAATGAGTATAATTTTTGTTGGGCATTTAAAATATAATGGGCATTCAAACTATAATATAATTCTCTTGACTCCTATGGAAAGAACAAGTTTTCAAAAACTGAAAAATCTGAAAGGAAAACAGAAAGAAAAAAGTTACCTCTATAAAAAGGCACATGGTATGCTGGTAGTATCAGGTGGTATATTTGGTATATTATCATGATACTGAATGATTTTTTATAATATTTTTTATAATATATTAACATGGTACTCCAAAGTACCTCAAAAAATACCATGTTAAAACATTGTATTATAACACCAGTATTCAATGGTTCTGCATTATTATTTTGATTTGTTTCTAATGCAAACTTGAGATCTGTACTTGACTGTGACTCAAAATGTCCCTGGAGTGAGCAGCACTAACTCCCTCCTCTGTTGATGCACAGCACATCAGGTGCGCTAAACAGAAACTTTACTGCCTTTATTTGCTAATCAATTTAGCTTCATCTAAAATCCCTACCCTACCTTTCCACTTTAGAAATAGTGTGGTGCACCTGTCTGTGCCGGTGAGGTTACTATGGTGCACACACTGAGAAGGAGAAGCCTGGGGATCCTGTACTATAACAGGACATTCTGTAGAAGGTCAGGGGTATTTGTGTATTGCTCTTGTGGATTGTCACCGCAAATCCAATTAAGATGGCAGCCACTGCTATCAACTGGATTAGCATCTCAGCCTCAGCCACTAGATAAATAACAGGGTACAATCGGTCATTTTCTAACTGTTGTGGATGACATAATATTGCCATTTATTTTAATGAAAGATATGACAAACACTATTTAATAAAAAGCTTAAAGACACTTTAAAGCAAAACATCTGAAAATGTTTTGTCTCAGAAATTAAATTTGATCTGAGAAAAGTATCACTTGTCTACAAATGCTCCTTGGTTTAATATTTTAATGTCCAATGTAAAGGCATTCATACATTTTTGCACTTGGCTGAAGTGTCCAAATAAAAAATAATTGGCCACTATATTAGTCCAGAACTTTAGATTATTATTTACAAATCTTTACTCCACAAAAAAGCTGCCGTAATGTGGTGAACAATGCATTATACAGCTGGACAAAAGGAAATTGATGGCTATAGATATGAGAAACAGATTGCCAGGTAGAAGTGAGAACAAGGCTTATTCAAAAGGCACACCTGCAAACAGGTCCATTCATTTGGAAAATTTTAGAAACTCAACTATGAACAAACACTGCTTTTCACCCACAATCACAGGGTGCCCATTATGTGAGAAGGGCAATCTTTTGGCAGGTACATTGTTTCATGTTGGGAGGGATAGTTTAGGTTGTTCATTGTGCTCTTTGTGAGGACTGTGGGAGGTTTCTTACAGGGTCACCTCTTTTTTCTGTTCAACTCTGTGTCAGGTTACAAGACCCTTCTGAAAGGGATCTCTGGGAACTTCACCAGCGGCGCTTTGGTTGCCATTATGGGACCCTCAGGGGCCGGGAAGTCCACATTAATGAACATCCTGGCTGGATATAGGTTAGTATGACCATATAAAAGTGCATGATCTCCATCAAACATAAACACAGATGTATTGGAAAACATCTAATAAATTAACGGATAGTATCAAATGTGTGTTGGAAGACACCCTCTTCTGGTACAGTGATGTTATCAGATGATTATACAAAAGTACTTTCAATTATTCCATGGTGCTAAATATCATATTTACCATGTTCATGTAACATTGATATTTACATGACACTCCAAGGTACTTTAAATACTATAGTAAAATCATAGTAAAAATGCATATAGTAATAATCCATGTTATATCTATCAAACTTTTAGGTACGTTTTGTTAGAGCTGCTGGATGCTGTACATTATTTATGTAAATGTATTGGTCTAGCCGAGATTTTTTGCAACATACAGAACATACAGATGTTATTATAATAACATTCTACAACTCTTGGGGCTATCCTGACAGTTTATCAGGACAGAGATGTCATAAATGTAATCTTACAGAAAGAAAGACCTTTAAAGCTGTGCTTTCACATGTAGGGAAACAGGCATGAAGGGAGAAATCCTCATTAATGGACAGCCCAGAGATCTGCGATCTTTCAGGAAAGTGTCCTGCTACATAATGCAGGATGACATGCTATTACCACACCTCACTGTACAGGAAGCCATGATGGTACGTGACTGCTGAAGTTATATCATTGCACAATTACATAATCAAGTGACAGAAGTGAAAGGGTGTAAACCCTGATAATGTGTGGCCTCTATGAATGTTGTTTTTAAATAGCTGAAAACATTGTAAATGTGAAATGCGGCTTACACAATCAAAAATGACCAAACTGAGTCGTAATCGTAGCTCTGAGAGTTCAGTTTCAGTAGAACATGTCTTATGTAGTTCTCTCTTATGTTGTTGTGTTATTTAGATCATGCAGATCTCTCTGTTAGCTTCAGTTCTGCCCACTAATGCTCCTCCTGCTCTAAATCTCCCTCCTCAGGTATCAGCTAATCTCAAACTCCAGGAAAAGGATGAAGGCAGGCGTGAAATGGTAAATGAGAGGCGTGTGAAACTTCCCACCCAGTTATGTGTGTGCAGCCTAATCTTTAGTATTTTTTTGTAAGCATGTTTATATCAGAATCTAGTAGACTTATATTATGCTTTTGATTTTCGCTTATGTCCAAAGTGACCTGCTGTGCATTCAAGTATACTATACTATACTATACTATACCATACCATACCATACCATACCATACCATACCATACCATACCATACCATACCATACCATACCATACCATACTATACTACTATACCAGTTGGGCTACAGGGCTACAGAAATTTGTGGATGAAAAGCACATGTCTGTAATGTTTGTGCTTTCCCGAAACACTGTCATTTGTTGGACTTTGAACAACATTCCTGCCAAACAGACATAGTTAATCCAACCAACCATATCACCGCTGTCGTACAAGAGCCCCCACAGTGCAAGGGACCCCAACCCATGGGCTCCCTCATGGTGTCATGAAACAGGTATATTACAAATACCAAGGTAACATCTAGCTCTCTAGATTCTAGGTCCGAAATTACTATTTTGCATACACAAATTAAGGCACTGGCAGGGATACTGTTTCACTACACATTAGGAATCAATAAAGATTTTTTTTTGTCTTTTTCTTAGGTGAGTTAGCTCATGTAATTTTGGCTCATTGTTGTCAGATTGTTGTAGATTTCCTGTTTTCTGATGAACATTGTTGGAAATTTTAAGGTAGTGAATGTCTCAGAGAACTGGAACAAATTTGGCTTTGGGACAGGACCAAAAATGGCAGATTCCTTGGCGAGCACTTTACTGAACAAGGGAGCTAATTGAGAAACGCCCAAGAACTTGTGCATGATGTCACCACTTGATTCATAGCATGCTTCAGTGGCATTTCACTGCCTATTCAAAATATTGACAACCCTTGAAATCAAAGTTACATGATAATAAGGTTGAGAGGAATGTTGTTCATGCCCCAACTCCAGCCAAACCCTTTAACCCTAAACATAACCATACAATCTAATTGGTTCAGAGGAATGTTGATCCAGGAACATGTTCTACATAGCCCACTATGTTTGCATGTGCAAGCAATGTCTTACATCAATGCATAATAACGCATGCATGATATCCTGCTGTTGTAGGTAAAGGAAATCCTGACTGCACTTGGCTTGCTAGAATGTGCCAAAACTCGGACATCTAACCTATCCGGGGGACAGAGGAAACGGCTGGCCATCGCCCTAGAGCTCATCAACAACCCACCCGTAATGTTTTTTGATGAGCCCACAAGGTGAGTCTTCTTTATATGCACGTAATATGATATGCATGATCAGAAGAAAGCTTAGCTTCTCTAAGTGGCACATTATGATGTTCCTGAGTCAAAAATATCCCTTGTGGAAAGAGCAAAACAGAAGCTTTCAACCATGAGGTTTCTCCATGATGTCCTTGTAATGTGCAGATGCAATTTTATTGCATATTCACTTACTGGTTTGCCCCATTGGGGTTTTGTTTGACAGTTGTGACCTGGTCTCTGTGGACACTATTAGTCTTTGCATTTGAGGATTTCTGACTATGTCTACCACCGGGATTAACTTCTAAGAAGTAAAAAGGTTCTCTGTGTCCCTGGAGACTGACAAACTAAATTTGTTTTGGCATGAAACAATACACAGAAATCACTTTTACATAATTGCTACACTTAGCCAAGAATAAACAAAATATCCTATATGAAGGGTGAAACGAGTTTACCCAACAGCAGTGCCATTATCATTAATAACGTTTTATTATGTCAGTGTTCTGTGTATTGAGTTAACCAAGCTTTGATAGGCATTCATCAACAGTCTTCTATGTAGCATATGGAATGATTTCATTGTGTTTTGAATGTAGTATATTTTTATGCGGTTCTAAGCTTCATCTTTAATTTTGTTCAACCTTTTTAACCTTGTCAAGTCCAGTCAGACCACCAGATCCAGTGACATTCCAATATATATAGGAACATGAGACAGGCCATGTTCAATCCTGCACCCTGTAGGAAAACAGGTCTGACGTGTCAGGAACACCTGTGATACTGCTATGCCAGGATTGTGACAAAGACCTTTTTAAATAATGGTTAGTTCTTTAAGGACAGGATGGTTGCTGACTCTGTAATTTTCCTGTTTGTTCCGTGATCTTCTCTTAAAGTGGTCTGGACAGCTCATCCTGCTTCCAGGTGGTTTCTCTGATGAAGGCTCTTGCTCAAGGGGGTCGAACAGTAATATGCACAATTCACCAGCCCAGCGCAAAAGTGTTTGAACTCTTTGATAAGGTAAATATTATATTAAACTTTATTTGTATTCAATCTGTAATTTAATTTATTTTTATACATACAATTTCCTACCCAAATACTGGCTCTTATTTGTGATGTTGTTCTTTCAGCTTTATGTCCTCAGTCAGGGTCAGTGTATTTACCATGGAAGAGTATCAAGCCTCATCCCTTATCTCAGAGAGCTAGGACTCAACTGCCCCACCTATCACAACCCTGCAGACTTCAGTAAGAACATTTCACACTGTACCCAGTGTCCAAAATTAACACTGGCAAACTGCCAACTGTAAATAAAAAAATTTCTTTGCTGAGTAGTCTGTAACTGTAATCTGTAACTTTATATAAGTGAAATCTGTTTAATATTTTATATATGTATATTTTCAAATAAGTTTCTAAGGTGCAATCTTATTACAGATTAAGATGCAGACACTATAATTCATTTTACTTTGTTTTTCATTCATTTACTTGAAAGTTGCAAACACTGTGGCACTTTTAAAGTACAGCAACATTGGCTGCGAGTTTATGGTGGAATTATCATTTTTTTCCACCAACAAAAAAATGAAGGAATTATTTGGTAAACCTGTTGGAAAGCAATTCTTGGTTTTGAAATTCTGTTTAGTGCCTACAATAGTAAGGAAATTACACATTTCCCCCTTGAAAGCTGTATAATGCAAAAATTTCCACCCTTAGTGAAATTAAATCAAACAGAGAGTTAAAAAAAAAAACACAGAAAATAAAAAAAATACACAGTTTCTTTGTTTATTTCCTGGGTCTTAGTTTTTAAGCTACTCAACAGAGTGTGTGAACATCTGTGTTCTTTTTTTAAGTAATGGAGGTGGCCTCTGGTGAATACGGTGAACAGACGGCTCGGCTAGTGAAAGCAGTTCAAGAGCGAAAGTGTGAGAAAGACTACAAAAGTGAAATTATTGGTAACGGAGGCCACAACCCCTTCCTGTGGCACAGACCATCTGATGAGGTATGTTTATAAAAATATATAAAGCCTTTATTTGACCTCTGTGAACTTGAATTTATTGAAACATTTCACAGACAGTCACTGTAATAATGTATTTACTTTTTTTAGGACTCTTCCTCGTCGGAGGGTTGCCACAGTTTTTCTGCCAGCTGCGTGACGCAATTCTGCATCCTATTCAAGAGAACGTTTCTTAGCATTATGAGGGATTCGGTAAGCAACACTGCCACCTAGTGGAAAACACACAGCAGTGCATTATTCTCCATTCTGGGGCTAGGTGTCGGTTTTATATCCTAAGATGATTTCTTTTAACAATAATAGTAAGGTCTTTACATTTAATTTACATTTATTTATAATAATAAATAATAATAAATTTAATTATAAATAAATTTCCATTCTGTTTGCTTAACTCAAATTCAGGCATTGGATTGAAATTCAAAAGCCAATACAAATTAATTTCTGAATGGCACAGTGGTTTTGGTACATAATAACAAAAGGTACATAAACTTGATTAATAAACCTTTTTATTTTAGGTTTTGACCCACTTGCGCATCATCTCTCATCTTGGGATTGGAATTTTGATTGGTCTGTTATACCTGGGCATTGGAAATGAGGCCAAGAAAGTTCTTAGCAACTCTGGCTTCTTGTTCTTCTCCATGTTGTTCCTTATGTTTGCAGCTTTGATGCCCACCGTTCTCACCTGTAAGTGTGAGGGTTTCATTTTTAATTTTCCATTTGTAATATAAAGGGTCACTGTATTCTTAATCCTAAAAAAAAAAGAATTTGCTGCTACCAGGGAATATTCTCATAACATTGGCTGACTTTCTCTAAATGTTTTCTCAAAGTTATCAAAAAAGTTAATGTTAGTAAGAATTATTTAAATGTTATATATTTTATATAACAAAACGTTTGTGGAACAAAATGTTACAGGATTAAAAATGTTTAAATAACTCCTAATCAAGTAATAACGTTAATTCAACATCTAAAACACTGGACCTTTTGAGCGTTAGAATTTTTTAAAAACTGTAACTGTTTTTATTTAATGGAAAGTTACGGAAAACATTTTTACAACATAAAATTGTTAGGTGAGTTTGTAGCACATTGCTTGATAGAAGTATTTTGAAAAGTGATTTGAAAACACTTGATTACATGTTCACTAACACTTACATGTTATAATAACATGCTATTCATGCTAATAGTCCTATTCCATTGTTATTGTAGTTCCCCTTGAGATGGGCGTCTTTTTAAGAGAACACCTGAATTACTGGTACAGTCTAAAGGCATATTACTTAGCCAAAACAATGGCGGATGTCCCATTTCAGGTAACTGTTCATATAACAAACATATGAGGTTTCCTGCTGTTATGTTTGCTTGTTATTGCAATCCAAGATTTTTTGTAAACTTATGTAACACTTCTACACAACTTTCACTTGTAGACACTTTTTATAACGCTGCTATCTACTGATACATCTAAAGAACAGCATTGATCTATTGATTGATGTGGTAAAATAGCTAAATAAATGAGAATGAGGTTTGCGTTGGGGTTTTCTCATAGTACAAACAGCTTATATGTTAAACAGAGAACAGGAAGAGCAGGGGAATCACTACATTGATAATGGTGTAAACATGTTATTGGAGCTCAAAGGGGGTTTGCTTTTTGGCTCAGAACACAGTTCGCCCAAAATAGCCAAATCCTGCAGTAACATTACATAAGAAGGCTTTGCTTTCACATCAGCAATAAGTGTTCTAACACTTTTCCAAGAATTTTTTATTATTATTTATTTATCATTTTTTTTTAACAAACAACATATACAGTGGGGTCCAAACGTTTGTAAGGAAATAAATGTTAGGGTGAGGGTAAAATAAAAAGCTATGACAAAATCATATTTAAGACATATTTGAAACTAACTGAGCTTTAGGTCACAAATGAAATAGAAGAAAGTTTGTGACATTTACTATAGGTTGTAACTTACATTTTTTTTGGATTTCATGCCAGCCAAAATAAATTCCATATAAAATAACAATAATAAATAATTCTATAAAAGTAACAAAAGACAAACCTACCAAATATTAAGAAATTTTCAAGTTTTCAACAAAATTTGTGATAATATCATTTGTAATGAAAGATTTGATATAAATTAGAAAGAAATGAATTTTCACTAGATATGAGATATTTTAACCGTATTACAGATTAATTGATGTTCTGAAACTTATAGCAGATATTGCATATAGCTATTGTTAATTTATTCACCTAAAACTGCTGATGAGTGTTGGTAAACTGATGTGATTTTTTTTTTTTGCCTTACAGGTCGTGTTTCCTGTGACCTACTGCAGCATTGTGTACTGGATGACATCTCAACCTTCAGATGCAGTTCGCTTCATTCTGTTCCTGGCTTTAGGGACACTCACATCACTTGTGGCACAGTCACTTGGACTACTGATAGGGGCAGCATCTACGTCATTACAAGTTAATACTAGTACATGTAGTATATTTGTCTTTTTACGAAATATATCAAAATATACAGTTTGGGAAGTTGGAGAACTGTGTTATGTACATATACTGTATAACTTTGGTTTGAAAATTGTCAATTTTCATATATGATGTAATTATTTTTAATGATATAATGATGCAGTATTGTTTTTTTGACAGGTAGCCACTTTTGTTGGTCCAGTGACAGCCATTCCTGTGCTGCTCTTTTCAGGCTTCTTTGTCAGTTTTGACACCATTCCAAAATACCTCCAGTGGATATCATACATTTCTTATGTCAGGTACGGCATCTACCATCTCAGCTTTTTAAAGTTAGAGTTAAATACTGGGAAATTTGCCATACCTAAATGTCATTTAAAATCATTTGATTGGAGGATGAGTGCTTAAAAACAGAAACATTACCACAATTATTCATACTCAATGACAATGTGAAATTAAAATTGACTGATCGTATGTGTGCATGTTTTTTGAATTGGTGAACAATACATACAGATGTCAAATGTTTTGTGAATGCCTTTTTGTGTTGTGCTTTAAGCAAATATTGCAATACAGTGAATTAAATATATTTTCTTTGGAACAGCGTTTTAGGGTACATTCGCATGCTAATTATTACAAAAAAAAAACAGAAAAGTTTCACATACAGGTGACAAAATTGTCAAACTGATCTTCGTTCATGTGGAACTGTAAAAACAACTAAAATGTCAAGTAGTTTTTAGTTGAAAACAGTGTTATGTAAATGCCCCCTTAAATAAAAATTAATGTAGAGGTTTTCCACTGATCCCTTTCGTCCCTTTGATTAAGAAAAGTTAGTTTCTTAATTACATCATTCCCCAGGAAGTGCTGTTTTTTTTTACAGTAAAACAACACCAATGAGCATTAGCAATAGATTTAATAGATTTTCTGATGTATGTAAAGTGTTAGTTACTTTATTAAATGGCAAGACAATATCTTAAGTGGTCTTCTTCTGAAGCAGATGTCATGATTTTCAGGTATGGTTTTGAAGGAGTCATTTTGTCTATCTACGGGCTTGACCGTGAAGACCTGCACTGCGATAAAGATGAAACATGTCACTTCCAGAAGTCAGATGCCATTTTGAAAGAGCTGGATGTTGAAGATGCAAAGCTCTACATGGACTTTATTGTGCTGGGCATCTTCTTTGTGTCACTTCGTCTGATTGCATACTTTGTGCTTCGATACAAGATCAGTGCTGAGAGATAGACCAGAGGAGGAACTGATGGAGAGGGAATATGGTCAAACATTTCAGGTCCATAGAAGACTAGAGGCAGAAAAGAGCCAGATCAGAGGGGTTTGTTACCTTAAAAAAATAGTTGTTTTGTTTTCAGGCCACACTGGACAGGAAGTACTGGACTTGGAAGTACCAGTATGTAGATGCTCAGCTATTGCATGCTTTATTGAGAAAACAAAGAACTTAGATGCAACCGTTTTGGGACTTAAGCAATCATCTGTATGGACAGACAAAGAAAACTTTGAAGCCTAAGATTGGTGACAGTTACAGGGCAGTTCTGAATGTGACTGGAAAAATAACACTGAAGGCTGTACTAGCTTTAAATATCATACTGGTGAGATGAAATAATTTCTTTTGCAGAAAATATAGAGAATATAGACACACAGTGTTTGTTTTGTTCCTATCCTGTGCAATGTTTTAAATAAAAAAACAACAATTAATACTGATAATGGCTGCTGCTTCACAAGTGTTTTCTGTAGGGTCACAGGCTGTTCTCCAGAAAATGTACTTTGAACAACATATACATCAGAGCAACCTCATACAACAGATTAAACTATGGTATATAAATGTTTTTTCAGGAGCCCAAGGCCCATTATGATTGGATCTTATTATCTTGAAAATGTGCAAAAAGTATTTGTTACTGTTGCAAAAATTAAAGTGTGCAATTTATACAACAAGCAGCATCAAAAGGAATTATCCATCAAGCAGGTTTCACCAAACAATTCTCCTGTATGCCATTGGTCCTGCCTCCAACTCAAATCATTGGCTGAGCCAATGTTTTAGTTGAAATGTAAATTCAACCTACAAAAATAGTTACAGATGTCTTTCCATGTCAGATGTCAGCAAGGAAAATAAGGAGCAAAACAAAACAAATGATATAAGGGTTTCTCATCGTTGTTACCAAACCCAAAAGTTTTTTTGAACAGTCAGAAACTTTTTTTTCTAAAATGAATGTGCATTCTTGCATATAATATGTACTTGCAGTATATTATCCAAAAAAGATTTAATCCCCTTAAATTGTCATGGTCATTGAATGCTAAATTTAATGCAGTTTTCATGCTTTTTGGTTCTGGGATCTAAAATGATGTATGTAATTGCAAAGTCAATGCGAAAATGTGAAAATGTAAAGTGAAAATGAAGCATAAAGTTATTTATTATCTGTGTTTTGTATTAAACGTGAAGATTTTGTGTCTACCTGTTGTAGGTCCCAAAACATTTTTCACTAAATGTTTCAGGCACAATGTGAATGCTTAGCTTTAATTCAAGTGTTATGACTATTGTAATCATACCAAACTTCTTGTGAAAATCAATGCAATCTGTGTTTTGAATAATGTTAGACATTTTACCTCTATTCTGTTGGAAGAGTATTTCTGCTTACCATGCAGAACATATTCTGCTTGTTTTTATATAAATAAGTTGTATATAATTTTTTTTTATTTAGTTGCTACTTGAATGCATGAACAGCATAAACCATATAATCATATTGACCAAGACTGTCATTGACATTTCAAAAGTTATTTCATTTTCTTTCTTTAAAATGGTCTACAAGTTACAGTATATTTCTCTAACAAATATGTAACAATTGTTACATGTAAGATGTAATAAAGAAGTATTGTTTATAAATCATTTTTTCTGATCAATTTATATTAGAAAATACACTTAAAATGTCAAGCAGGGAATTTTAGGGTTGTGGAATTTGACAAATTTGCAACACGACTCAAAGAAGACTTGAGACTTGACTTACACCTAAGCAGTATCTCTTGGCAAGTCTTTATACTTTTTGATACCACACAGAAGAGCTGTGATCACTGAGCGTCACATAAAACAGGTCTGTATGGCAAACCAGATGGGTGGGAATTGCTCTATGGATTAATCGCATTTACATTCAAACGGCATCAAATATGAGGCTTTAAAACCATTTGTGCCACAAAATGCAGCATTGTGATTCCAAATTTCATAAAAATCGCACAACATGACTGATCAACAATGATCAACATTCACAAAAATGATCAACAATGGTGTATTTAATGCCATTTTTAGTGTGCCTGAAAAGCGCCACTTTATACACCGTTTATCTTTCCATATGATGACGGAAAAATCTGTTCTGGTTGCACAGAGTGGCTGTTATTACAGCGTTCTGCTTGTAGTATAATGAGCCACGTCCACTGATTTTCAGAGACAGTAAGTAAATGTATTCTCACCCAGTCAAAGATGAACAGACCAGACCAATTCACCATGGATCAGGTTAAGCCAGTTGACTACGATGGCCAGAAAAAAAACTTGGCAAGTGAATATTAAATGACTGCACTCAGCAGTTAACAGTTTCAGATGATATTTTAATAATAATATATTTTTGTAATTGTTATGTCACATCAATATAAACAAAATGTGAATATTTCAAATGTAATTCTCTGCATTTTTAAACAGAAGAGTTGTTTTTTTTATCTTACAAATTATCAGCATGTTTATTAGGAACAGTTATAAAAGCTAATGCAATAGTCATTACAGGGAGTGTTCAGCTGAAGCTCCATCACAGATGAAACACAGACATCAACAGATGGAGATTTTTTCCCAAGATGCAGTTTTTTTCTATGAACAACTTATAATGAAATGTTATAAATTCATAGATCTATGAAGTTTAAACTGTTCACACACATTATCTAACTTCCACAGAATGCTGATTAAATCTAAAACTTTACCTTTTCTCCACTGACTGATTTCACTGCTCTTCTCTATGTTGTGACGATTGAACATCAACGCTGTAGTGCGCACCAGCTCAGAATTGTAACGCGTCGATCTAGAATGAAATAAAAGTCACATTAATTCTGTTATGACTGTTCAGACTGAGGTCGCATTGTGAAACATCTAACCTGTATCTGATTTAGAACCATATATGGAAGTGCCTCCAATCAGAATTGAAAAGATCAGATTTTGTGTGATTTGTGCTGTTCACACTGTCATGCAAAAAACAGATCTGGTCACATTTAAGCAAGAAAATAGGATTTTAATGATTTAATAAAAATAAATCAAGGCTTTTATTATAATAATTTCAATAATTTTATTATTATCATTTTCAGTGACCACCTTGGTCACTTGTCACCCTGGTTCCGCTATGGACTTCTGGTCCTCTGGCTATGCCTCATCCCCCCACCCCTTCTGCTCCATTGGCTCCTCCTTCCTGCTCCACCTTGGTCCCACTCTCTCTGCTGTCACCCAGTCTGCCAGTCCCCTGCCTCACTTGCTCAAGCCTGTAGCGCCCCCTTGGACTTCCAGGTCATTTCTGTCACCCTGGTCTATCAGCTCCTGGGTCTCCACCTCTACCAGCTCTGCCTCTGTCGATCAGCCCTCTGGTTCCACCAGGAAGTCCCACCAGATCTCCGCCATGGCTTCTTCCTCCATCAGCTCTGCCCAGATGCTCCTCTCGGCTGGCATCCCCCAATTAATGTCATCCCTTTAAACCCACTGCTAATCACATAATAAAACACTGCAGGATATTTTTAAAAGGTATTTTGTTTGGTTTAACAATTAATATTACCTGTTAATTAATATTAATATGACTGTTACTTGGGTTCTGAATTAGCAGAACTTGTTCAAAATCAACGATTAACCTTGTTTTATATTTGCCTTAAATCTTTTTTCATAAAAAGATTTTTCATGGTGTTGTTTGCAGAGAAGAAAGGCTATTTTATTGCATTGCATGATAAAGTCATACACGCAAAGGTAATGTAGATTATCAAACCAAATATTTTTCATAATCATGACAGAAAAATACTGCCCGAAACTCAGTAGTACAAAAGCAACCGTCCTAATATGGTGTTGAAACAAACATTTACCCAGAACTCAACACGGCGTGACATCAGCTTCATATTCTCTATAGCGCACTGGCAAACTACAGATGTCAAAGCAAAAAACTCAATTTCCCAGTATCCACAGCCTTTATGCTCCACCTTTTCCTGAGTTGTCCTTGCAGCCTTGCTACAAATTAGTTTGATATTCACAGTTTGTAAGTGTAGCAGAACCGCGGCGGAAGGAAGGTTCGGCTTCGTATAATATTTTTGTTATATGTCTGTCTGTAACAAACATTTATAGCAGAATTGCCTCCGATTATCGCCAAACGCAATTAGGCCAAATACAACACTAGTGCTAACTGCATACGGCTCACCAGATGCTCAGTGAGGAAGTGCGTGGTTACATTTAAATTGAACTAACGCAACATTAGACAGGTGAATCTTATTAGTAGCCAACGGGTGGATATATTTTAATTGAGCCAATGGTATCCTCCGCATTGTTTTTTTTTTTTGACATGCCGCGCAGCAGTTACTCTATTATTTTGATACGCATGCGATAGTGCAATGGGTTGAAACTATGATCACAGATGCTCGTCTGTCTGATCGCGGTTGTCAGTGATACAGTGTCAGCACTACGATCTGTGACGTCAAACGGTTAATCGTTGATTTTCGACAGTCGGTTGCACCGGCTATAAGCAGCGGGAAGTTGCAGTCTACAGAATGTCTAGGTTTACCACTGTAATGGGGTCTAACGGAGACCTCAACGCAAACTCGGAGTATCACAGCAGCACCGGGGATCTGATCCTGGACAAAGCGATCAATCAATGGATTACCTGGGATAAGGTGAGAGTTCAATTGATTTTCAGCGTTGGCTGCTTTGTATAAGGTCCCTTCTTTATAAGTTGTATTAATTGTATTTTTGTATTGCTCAGACTATCCTCTTGCTCAGACTATCCTGACTATCCTCATATTTTTTTATATTAAGGCATCAGCTTTGAAATAATGTTCATGCTTTTATATGGCCACACAGAAAAGTAACATTTAATATTACATTACATTACATTGCGCTGCACTGCATTGCAGTGCCATCTTAAGTCATTTAAATTTTGTTTATTAAAGACCTTGCCTCTACTTTTTCCAGCACTTCATACTTTATATCTGGCTGACCTCGCCTTGCAAATGTCAGAATGAACCAGCAATGCAGAACTGTCATATGTAGTAGTACAGTTGTGAAAGACCAGATGTCAAGTCATTGCAGTCGGAATAAAAAGCCATTAGCTAAGCAAAAACATATGGAGAGCAGCATTTAAAAAAAGAATTTTTGTTTCTGTCCTGACCACTGAAAAAAAATGGTGCATTTTGATTTTGTTGTCTTTAGAATCCTCAGACGCGGGAGCAGATCTTAACTCTGGTGCGAGAGGGGCATGTGGTGGAACTGAGGAGGAGGTTGTGCTCCAGGATGACGTTTGGAACAGCTGGCCTAAGAGCTGCCATGGGGGCGGGGTTTGCTCGCATCAATGACCTGACTGTCATCCAGTCTACACAGGTTAGCAATAGATTGCAAAAGTAATATCAACAATTAAGATCAACTTACTTAATTACCACGGATTTGCAATTTGGGAGATATGAAAGGAAATAGAACAAAAGGGGCACTGAAAGTGTCACCACTTTCCATAAAAATCCTGTTGTTTTATCACACACCATGCAAAATAAATGATGGCTCCTGCATGCCAGTGGCCATAGGTGATTTTCTTTAGAATCAATCAATTGGCATTTAATTTTAAAATTAGGGCTGCCCTCGACTAAGGATTTTTCTTGTCAACTTGTTTTATTTAAGCCATTATTCGACTAGTCGCATGTTCATGATATTAATTTAATTACGTAAACGTACTGGGGTGGGGTATTAGATAACGGTTTGTGTTTCAGGGATGAGAAAGAATGTTATATGTAACATTGCATCTAGACACTGTTCAGAAAAACAAAACAACAACGTGCAAGACTGACAGAAGGCTGCATAAAACAGAAACTGAAACCATGCAGTCATAAGACAGAGCACGAGTCTCCAGATCCCAACACCGTGAACAGAAACTCATAAATAAGGGAAGCATCACGATCTGAACACAACGCTCTGACACAGCACAAGACATAACAGAGAGTGTAATGATCCTGTCAATAAAGACTAAAAATTAACTTACCGAGGTGACGGCATCAAGACATAATGAAAATAATAAAGATATTCTTTAAGCATTCTCAAAGCAGTATGATGTAGATTTATGTAAGGAACAGCAGAGATGTCAGTTACCAGCTGACAACCTTCCCCTATATCTGAAGATCTGAAATATTAGAGTCATATAGACTACAGAACTGTGTATTGATTACATTTGTCATTATGCAAAATGGCTCTTGCATGTCTTTAACCAAACGTTATCGACATCAAACTTGCCTTGATGTGTTTATGGCTGCAAATTTCATATGAGAGACAGTGGAGGGCAAGTTTTTCATTAAATAGTGATTTGGAGTTTTGTCTGTTTGTTGTGCTAAATTATTATATATACTCTATAGAGTGTGTGCTTGTATGCATGCATTAATTTATGTCAGTTGTGGTTTTGTCATTGCTATGGCTTTTATATGTTCTTTTCATCTGTACTCGGAGATTAATGCTATCAACAGCTGTCAGCTCCACATACATCTAGTATGCCTGTTCTGGAACAAACGACCCAGAAGCTTTTTTTTTATCATATTGTTTGGCGAGCATTATTCCTTTGTACAAAAAAATCATTGTTTGCATAGGCCACTTACAAAGAACAATGCTGCAAGGTTAAAGATAGGGTGAGACAGCTATAGGGGAAACAAATAAAGGAAGAGGTCCGATTAAAGCTGAAAGAGACACTAGTTTTATTTCCACAATTTATTTGCTGCATCATGTTATAATAAATCTTGTTAACCCTTCTGCACCGCTAACTTTTAACACTTAATTATTTTTGTAATTTAAATTGGGACTTATCTGTTATTAGGACAAATATCAAAAGCAGCATCTTGTCTCTTGGGTGGTCAGTTCTGTCAGTTGTGGTTAACATTGCCTGTCCCTTGTTATTCTTGTAGGGGATGTACAAATACCTAGCCAAATATTTTCCTGACCTGAACACAAGGGGTGTGGTGGTTGGCTATGACACTCGTGCCCAAGCCTGCAGTGGCTGCACCAGTGAACGGTAGGATGATGTGAGCTTTTCCTTCACTGAATGTATAAACAGCTGTCAGCAAAAATACTTAATATAATGAGAAAATTTCTTTCCCAGTTTACCCAAATATTGTCTTTTAGACAAATATTTATTTCTGTTTAGGTGTAGAAATGTTTTTCAGTTTTGAGTTTTGGATTTAGATAACGTACATAAAATTGCATGTAAAATGCTAAAGCAATATAGTAGATTATATAAAATTCACTATGGTTTTATTGTGGTACTACACTCATACATGTTTTTTAGTGGATTCATTAGGATTTGTATTAGTTTTACTACAAATATCATGATTACACTATGGTTACTATACTATACACTATAACACTATGGTATATATAATACAACCATACATACATCATACACATACATCATATTATATTACGTAACTTTTTAACATACTATAGTAAATACATATATAACCTACGTATTGGTGTAGTCAACATAATCAGCATTCATTCTTTAACAGTTCTTTATTGCTGTGGCTGGACAAACAAAATGACTACATTTGAGCATGATTATTTCCCTAGAATATGTTATATATGTAACATTCATGTATATGCACACATAGACTAAACTTAGCTTCAGGATCAATGCCTGAGTTGACAGAGAAAGTTGATAAGCTGCTTCATGGTACCAACAAAGCGTAGTTGCATTGGTTTGGTTTTGTCAACTCAAACCTAACCTTGTAACCATGAGTTCAAGCTACTTTCATGTTCAGCTACTTTCATGGTACAGACCCCTGGTCAGGTAGAGTACAGTAGCAGCTGTCCTAATTTCCTTGTTAAAATCGACAAAGGACCAGCAAAACTGCAGTGAAAACAGGAGAAAACATTCTTGCTTCCTTCATCGGACAATAGTGCACATGCTGAGCCTATTCACCATTTACGTTCTTTATGAATTAAGAACATTTCAATTTAGGAGAACAGCAGTTAGAACAATAGTAGAACAATAGTTAAAAGGGACACTGTAAAAAAAATGTTATTTAATTACTCTGGATATCTGCTGTTTGTTGGAATGATGTTGCTAATGTAAAAATAAGCATGTGGAAGTCCAAATTAACCTTTTGCTACTTGTCCATTAATTGTGTCGTGTTGCAATAGCATAACGTTAGTAAAATGTTAAATTGTAAGTGTACAATTTTTTTTTATTTTTCTCTTTGCTTATCTGCAGACTTGCAAGGTTGACTGCAGCTGTTATGCTCTGTAAAGATATCCCTGTCTATCTGTTCTCTGCATATGTGCCTACACCATTTGTGGTAAGATCAGGTTATTTATGGATGTTAATGTTAAAAAATGAAGACATTTTTAGATTAGGCATAGATTAGGGTTGTATCTAGTACCTCTGTATAAAAAGCAGGGTTTTTTAAGCCAGCTTCATGAGCTCTGTTTACATGTTAAAGGATCTTGATTCTTGGGGAAGTTGTGTATGTGGCTGTGATTCTCAAGGGCTGGGTGTTAAAGAAACGGTTCACCCAAAAATAAAAATCGTCATTTATTATTTAGAAAACAAACTGATATTTATTTAACATCTGATGTGTGATGTTGTGGATTTGGTGTAATGGCAGTATATTATGACTGTTCATTTACAGTAAGGTATGACACCTTTTCAAAACAGAATTTTCTACTAATTTTTTCAAAATGTTGTGAACTTTAATAATACTTGAACACAATGCAAAATTGCAATTTTTAAAATAACTAAATTTAGACATTTCAAATTAAATAATTAAAAATTATGCTGTAATGTCGTTCTTTAAGGAAAATATATTTTTACCAAATGCAAAAAAATTTAATCTCACAAATCGGCATGTTAACTTATGCTTTGACACACTGTCAGACTGTGTTGAATAGCATTGCACTGCTGTCCTAGTCAAGAACCGTAAATCGGTTTAACATTCATAAAGTTGATTCACAGTGTCATACAAAAAACAGTTTTGACTGTATTTTTGGCTTCAACATCTGTAAAACCTTTCTGTTTCACAAAAGTTTCTTTGTAGTGGAGTAGTAAAAAACGCTTTTCTAAACCCTGTGAATAAACTTAACTTGTGTTCCTCCAGCCCTATGCTGTGATGAAATATGGAGCTGCAGCTGGAGTCATGATCACTGCTTCTCATAACCGAAAAGAAGACAATGGATACAAGGTTTGTATTTATTCAGGTTTTGTATTTATTTATTTTGTATACATTGGCACAATTCCATTAGTTTGGGGCAGGATTATTTGGCTGAACAACAGAAGATGGAGTAGAAAAGAAATAGCGATTACGTTAGGATTACGCTAGCGTTGCAGATCTGCAAATGTAAAATGTTTACTGATAATGGTTTCTGATTTGTTTATCTGTAGGTTTATTGGCACAGTGGTGCACAGATCACCTCACCACATGATAAAGAGATTTTGTGTTGCATTGAGGAGAGTATCGAACCCTGGCTTGAGTCTTGGAATGAGGACCTAGTTGAGAGCAGCCCGCTAAGAAGAGACCCACTACAGGACATCTGCCGCTGGTACATGGAAGAACTAAGCACTGTCTGCTTTCACAGGTGCAGTCTCCCACCTGTACTAAGAGAAAATAGGGGAGACCTAGGGCAATTGTTGTAATGTGTTGTTTTAAAACTTCGTCACGTTTTGATCCCTGGTTTAAAACAATGGTGGATTTTCTTATTGGTTCAGTTTGGTTTGACAATAGCAACTTTTTAAAACGGACAGATTATTGCATTTTATATACAAAATATCACACATAAAGGTGGACTGATATCAGGCAGGCTGTAATACAGTTGATAGTCGAAGTGTCCGTCAAGAATGATGAAGTCCGCTATGCTGTCCCGTTGGCGGGAGATCGCAGAGTCGTCGCAAGTGTAATTGCCGGAAAAATGTCTCAAAGAGTGCAGACTCTTTGAGCAAACTCCTGCAGAACGGCCGATGTTTACCCCTCCACTCTCTAAGTCATATCTGAGGCTGTTACAATCCAGATGGCTCCTGACCCCCATGTGGCCTCATGACCACACGCTACAACATTTTACACACAAATTGGCTCGTTAGTCCACAGATTTTAGCTCCACAAAAGAAAATTCTACAGCAATGTTCTAAACTCATTGCTTCTATTCAGAAGACTTGCTCAAGCCACTATAAATATTTTGAAAGCATCACATTAGAACCTAGTAATGAAGACTTGGTCTTTGTTTTTGCAGTTATTAGAGTAACGACGGAGGGAGAGCAAGTTTGTGTGATTATCTGTGTCTTTCAGTTAAGACATGGTAACAATAATTGCATAATGTTGTAATAATGTTGCTTTTTAGGAACAATTTATTGAATTAAGCAGTGACCTACCGCCACAAAACAAGGTTTTTGTGTGAGAATGTCAGTGTGTGTGTGTGTGTGTGTGTGTGTACACGGGACGATAATGGAGCAGGACATGATGCTCCATGTCCAAAGATGTTCAGCCTTCCCAAATACTTTTACAGCTACATTTTAAAGAGTATTAAGCTTTACATAAGTCCTTATGGAAGTGCACTTGGCGATTTGATGTACATATTTATTTAAATTAGTTTTTACTTATTGTACAATGGTCTTTTCTATGTAGTTAATTTTCCCTTAACTATTTGTAACATGTAACATGATTTCGATCAGAAAGTTAATTCTTGAAGTCTTTCTCATTACAGAGAACTTAATGCAAAGTCACCGCTGAAGTTTGTGCATTCATCTTTCCATGGGGTTGGTCACAATTATGTCCAGAAAGCTTTTCAGCAGTTTGGCTTTCCACCTCCCATTCCTGTTCCAGAACAGAAAGATCCAGATCCAGACTTTTCTACTGTCAGTTGTCCTAACCCAGAGGAAGGAGAATCAGTATTGGTATAATAACTGTTCTAATTTGTGTAATTTACAGTAAACATCAAACGTTTAAAAGCATGAAAATCTTTTTGAGGGATGAGGGGTAACCCATTATTTGTTTGCATGACAAAACAAAAAAATGCAATGAGTAACTAAAATAGTGCAAATTAATGATTAACATCGGCCTTAACATCAAAGAATGCAACTGCTGCAATAAAGCAGTGTATGCTAGCAGCAATTTCTACTCAGACAGGCTTTTACCAGCTTTCAATGATTACACTGCTGATTATGCTGAATGACATGTTGTAGGAGCTGTCTTTTCGATTGGCTGAAAGAGAAGGGGCAGGCATTGTGGTGGCCACAGACCCTGATGCTGATCGCTTGGCTGTTGCAGAGCAGAATGACAAGTATGTTATCCTGTGCTCATTTACGCACATTAACCAGTATTCAGTATTTAGCTGTAAAAATGGAGCAGTATCGATAATATTGATACTGCTACTACTACTACTACTACTACTACTACTACTACTACTACTACATGTTGAGTTGAATGTTGTACAAACTTTGTTATATTTCTATGGGCAGTTACGGATGGAAAGTGTTCACCGGAAATGAACTGGCGGCATTGCTTGGCTGGTGGATGCTATTTAACTGGAAGGAAGCACATCCAGACCCAGCAGATACAGAGAGAGTATATATGCTAGCCACCACTGTTTCTTCCAAAATACTTAAGGCATTTGCACGTATAGAAGGCTTTCATTTTGAGGTTTGTAAAAACATCTAAATATCCAGAATGCTTTGTAATTTAAAAATATTTTCTTATTGCCACTTAAGTAACATGTCATTCTAGCTTTAATGTGATCAGATAAAAAAAAAACAGAGAGAGAGAATCTGCCCTAGAACTTGCATATTTGGGCAAACATAAGTATAACAACAGTTGTGCAGTCTGTAATAGAGCCTGTAATGGCAAATAGTGCCCTGAAACATCTATTTATTTAACAGTGACTGTTAAATTAGTGCTTGGTTTTATTTGCCGGTAATAGCAGCAAAAGTTGCCATTTAACTGGGCAACTTTTGCAAAAATGGTTTTACTTCATTGATCATTGAACAGCCGTGTTTTTTT
>JAZGTK010000520.1:51226-65360 GCA_036877625.1 Ambastaia sidthimunki
CCCTTTACCTTAGGAGACATTGCCTGGCTTCAAATGGATCGGAAATAGAATCTATGAGTTAACAAAAACAGGAAAGAAGGTCATTTTTTCTTTTGAAGAATCCATTGGTAGGTGTATTTTTTTAAATTAGTTATCCACTAGTTGTATTTAGCATAATACAATACTGGCTGAAAAGTTACATTTGTTCTGTAAACGGAAAAAAAAATCAACTTTTTTGGTAACCAATCCAATGCCTTTACAATTAATATTCAAACAATTACTGTAAAGCGACTAGAGAACGTGAGCCTAAACCAGTATAATAAACATTGCTGTCTTCATACCAGCTAGTCATTCGCACTGTTGAACGCACTGACCATCAATTTTGAAAATGTAATGTTTTCACATCTCTACCAAAATGGTGATTTTCTTTCTTTTTTTTTTTTTTATATGGCAACCTGGATGCTTAAATTGTACAATTCCTGTCAGGGGACAAAATGTTTCTGCCTTATCCTTTATTTTGATGCCAGGGTTTCTGTGTGGGAACATGGTTCTTGATAAAGATGGAGTCAGCACAGCTGTTATTGTGGCTGAGATGGCTGCTTATCTACATACCAAAAATCTTTCCTTGAGCCAACAGCTGTGCAACATCTATGAAACGCAAGTATCTCCTCTACTTGTTAGTTAAATGTTAAGTAAAAATGTGGCATTCATTTTAATTATCTTTTCTGAAATGTATCTTTGTATATAATCCATATTATTTTGTATTGTTTTTGCATTATTAAAAGTTTAAGTGTGCACTTGGTTTGAGAATTGATCAGACATAATTCATTACGTAACGTAATCATCCAATCAAATACGCCTGTGGTTTTATATTGTACCACAGTTTTCCTATTTAATCTTTAAATTGTTCCTTTCACATTTTCTTTAACAGATATGGCTATCATATTTCTAGAACCTCCTATGTCCTCTGCAATGACCCTCCCACTATTAATAAAATATTTAGCCGTTTACGCAACTTTGGAGATCAGGGCATGTATCCAGGATCATGTGGTGGTTACTGCATAACACACATCAGAGATGTGACCACTGGATATGACAGCAGTCAGCTTGACAAAAAATGTGTATGTCAATAATTCTCAGTTTGTATAGTATTCAAACTATTGAATACTATAATAGTATTCAAAGTTTGACTCAAGTAAATAAGAACTTTTCTTTTTTTTTTTTTTTTTAGGTCCTTCCATTGTCAAAAAACAGCCAAATGGTCACTTTCACATTTCAGAACGGCATTGTTGCCACTCTTAGGACCAGTGGAACAGAACCAAAGATCAAGTATTATACAGAATTCTGTTCATCACCAACAGAGAGGTTTGTATCTTTTGAAACTGACGGAAAAGAATGGTGTTGTTGGTACTGGACAGCTAGCATATTTATCATATTTGTTTAAGAATTTCTTTTTTAACAAATTAATTTTTTTTTATTTGTTTATTTGAATTTTTATACTTAAGCTTGAAAAATGCATACCCATTTAGAGATTTGTTCACAGTAAAATTTCTGTCATGTACTTATCCTCATTTCATTCCAAATCTTTATCACTCTCTTTCCATTGAGCACAAAAAATGGAAGGCAGAATGTTTGTTAATGCTATTGACTTTTAAAAACAATCGAAGCATCAAAAGTAATCTGTTCACTTGTGTGCTGTAATCTCAGTCTTCTAAAACTTTGATAATGACTCGGGTTTTGATCTCTTCCCTACACTAAGCTACTGTATCACATGGCTTTGGGAGACATGGAATAAAGTGTTTTGGTTACAGGACTTTTGGTGAATTTATGTCAGTTTTTGAGCTTGACAGCCACCATCACTATTCCCCATCACTATTCCCTTTCCCACATACAAGAGATTTTCCTACATAAAGAATTATGTTTGGTTTGGTTAAGTAATTGACAGAATTAGGGGGAAGTTTTGGACTACTGGTTAGTGAGTGGGTGGGGCTTGTAATCTATGGGTTAGGTTACCATATCTGACAAAAACATGTCACTTTCAATTACATTTTTTTGTTGATGGAGGTAAAATGCAGTTTCCATTACGCACACTTGTCCTGATCCTCTGTTAAATACATCTGATTGCTCCCTTTATTGTATTTTTGCAGAGATATTTCAAGTCTGGAAGAGGAATTAAGAAATGTGACCACTGCTCTAGTCGAAGACTTTCTAGAACCTGATAGGAACAACCTGATTCGCAGATCAGTATAACTTTAGTTGTACTGGCAATGTTATCCTCAGTGGTATCTTGTCTAAAACCAGTCCCAAAAGTAATCCGTCCTGTGAATGTTATTTTATGACTGTGAAATGATTTGAAGTATAATCATTTTTTTGCTCTGAAACAAACAAAAACTCTTAATATGACTGCATGTTTTGTTTTTCATTTTAGTGTGTTATAGTGACTAAAGTGTTGATCGTTTATTGGAATGCATCAGAATGTCTATTTCTGTAACATTTTTCAAAAAATATAGATTACTTAGTGTTCCAAAATATAACCATGCAGTTGTTTTGCATTAGGGCAACTACTCTGAGTGTCTTGATTTTTGTGTAATGCTTGCTAGTTTCCTTATTTTAAGAGCTTTATTACTCCATTGACTCCACTTTTTTGTCTGTATTTTATGTCTTGTCTGCTCATTTCTCTCCAAAGCTTTATTTTATGGAGCTGCTGCTACTTTTGAAGCTCTGTGAGCATGTATTTGTGTTTACGTAAGAGCTTTTGTGCATATATAAATATAAAATTTTATATTTATGTAAGTGTTGATCCTCAAACAAACACTTTATGCAGGGTTTATAGGCATTGATAATCAGGTGTCAAGCAGGACAGCATATTGATGCTTTGCTGACTTCGCCGTGCTGGAAACGCACAGGATTATGCCAAAAAGTTGAAGCTGCTACATGTCAATACAAAGCACTCAAACAAATTATCCTATTTCTTGTTTTTGAAACATTTGTTGCAGATTTTACTGTTGTGGGTTGTATAAACTGTGCACTAGATGTAATAAAAATATAGCTGACATTGCCCTACCAGTTTAGGATTGTACTTCATTGTACTGAACCCACAGATAAAGGCTAGGAGAAGGATTACTATGGTTTAGTTTCAAGTCATTTGGTTACCCGGATATATGACAGTTAAAAGATTAACTGTGGCCTATTACACAAAAATTTTGTTTTCCAAGTGTTTTCCTGCACTTGTCCCTTTGCAAAAAAGTAATATTATTTATGCAGTCTCGAATAAATAATCAGTCATGTTTTAATTATTTGATGTAGTGCAGTAATTTTTGTTTTCTTGTTTTAACTATGATGTCCAACTTCTCACAATGCAATAATAAAACGGTTTATTTATTATTTATTGCTATGCTAACATGAATTAATTTCTGCCATTCTTTTTTACTGCCATATGTCTTTACTGTTGTATATACACTTTAAATAGATTGTGTGCCGTTGACTGCTGTTATTGTACTGTTACAGTGAGTGCACATCCTCCATGGATATTTCCTCTAGTATTTTTCTCTTATAGATGTTTTTTTTTAACAAAAACATAAAATAATCTTTAAAATTCTCTTTTTTGGTTTCATTAAAATAATCAGATCTATGTTTAAAAAAAAATCTGCTTTCCAAAGCATAAATAGAAGTGTTTTGTTGGTTATTTTAGGAATCTGGTCAAGATTGTCAAGCATAGTTGAACCTGATTTAATTTTTGAGGTGAACAAAATATATATTTTTGAGCAATAAGTTTAATAATGCGCTAACCACCTATAGGAAAAACTGTACATTTACAAATACAGTCTCGGGAGTGCTTTGCAGACCAACTTGGCTTTATATAATAAAGTTGTCTTTTATTTATTGATATCAAATCCCTTGAGACTGAGTGATTCTTCTGAAAGGGGGTAAAAGCCACTACACAGCTGCAGTCAAAACACGACTACAATACTAGATATGGTCAGGAAACTGGCAAAACCAAGACGAACTGACAATAGACAGAAAAGGAACTATAATAGGAAGATAACGAAAGGAGGACAAGTGCAGGTGATTACGCAGCTCCTTGTTCCCTCGTTAGAGGAGCTAATGGCAGGCTGTCAAAACAAAATGTGCTTTAACAAAACAAGAACACGAGGAAAAATGACAGACAACAAAACCAGAGGTGATCAGACCGGTGTCCTGACAGGCTAGCCAGGAACAGCACAGTGTTTGACTGGCATCTTACTGCAATCACAAATGTATTGTAAGTATACAAGGCCTTCAGATACACTTGTATGGTGGCATATTAGTGCCAAAAAGCACGGTCGCGATTAAACATGCATTCAGGCGTATTATATTTTTTCACACGCGTAGATATTAACTGTGGGCGCGTGAAGTTGATTTCTGCTTGCGTGAAGTTGATTTCTGTTCGCGAGAAGTTGGTTGCCATACACTTGCTCCTCCAAAGTATTCTCTTCAGCCTGTTGCGTGATTTTGTAACAAAGAGGATGTTGCTGTGATTTTGTTCTGTCGGGCAAGGACTGTTTCCACGGAAACATGGGTGAAACCAAAGATGTAGTGATGGGTCGTTCTTGAACGATTCGTTCATTTTGAACAAATCTATAATGTGACTCGGAAGAATGAGTCGTCACGGAGAGTGATTCGTTCAGTCGCGCACAACATCCTATACGCACTGTACTGGAATTAGTTCACCTGTTTTGAGTCTTCAGGTTTGAGTCGTTTGAAAGACTCGAGAGATGAACTTATCATTTCTCTTCCGGTGCAGTTTGCATTGGTTAAGCGTATGGGGCTGTCACGTAATGAATGAACGAACGAATGAACGACTCAAAAGATGAACTAATCATTTCTCTTTCCGGTGCAGTTTGCATTGGTTAAGTGTATGGGGCTGTCACGTGATGAACGAACGCAGTGGTGGCCGGTCAACAGGGGGCGCTGGGCCCCCCCCCCCTGAAGTTAGCCTCCTTTAACATGTAAACAATAAGTTAAATATATATCACAAATATTAACGAAATAAAATCATTTCATCATAGTATTTTACAGTTAGTCATATTATCATTTATTGAAAATAAAAAAAATCTAAACTATATTTCTTTCATACGTGTTTGCGGGGCGCCAGACTAATGAGTGTCTATGTAGGTACATGAACTTTTAAAAAGCATGTGATTTGAGGCTAAGCTCTAATTGGCTTATTTTAAATTGTCCTTGGGGTGCAGCGCTCTGCTTTTAAACCCTCCCCTTTTGTTGTTAGAGTGAATCAATGTTGTTTTTATGTTTGGCCTCATGTGATTGGAACGTTCTTAACGTCCCTCCGAACGAGCTCAGCAGCTGCACGTCAGTTGACTGACAGGTACTGATGAATGTGGAAGCAAGCACAATCTCGAGATGAAAGAAAATTCGTTTTTATTTTTACAAAGATACTTGTTCGCGTTCGGATAAAGAAAAAAAAAGGGTCAAGGATTTTTGACCAGATCGACCATACTTGCAAATTCAGCAGCAGTCAAGTGATTGCGGTCACGCCTACACTCGGGGCTTAACAATTTTATTTTTTTCTCAGTTGTTTGCGCCCCCCCAAATTTTTTTAACGAACGACTTAAACCCAAAGACTTGTCAGATAAGAGATGAGCTAATCATAGACAAAAGATCCAGGTAAACAATGAATGTTTTCTGTTTCTTATATTATTAGTTTTGTCTTGTAGTGTGATCAACGTTTGTGTAAGTAGTAGATGTGTTAGGGAAGTAACACGTAACATTTTAATTATATTTTGCTAAAATGAACGAAATGATTTTAAAAAATGATTCGTTCATTTTGCTGAACGAGACTCAAAGGACCGAGTCAATGAAATGATTCAAACTTCCCATCACTACAACGATGCAATCATGTAAAAGTGGGTGTGATCTTGCTTTGGGGCAGGCCATACCCCAAAATGAATCCACCTAGTGATGTCACATATCCAGCCATTTCGCATTTGGTTTCTTTGGAGAACACTTAGGGTAAGTGTACCCATTAAGCCCAGGCACCATTTAAGCCCACTTGCAACTTTGACCTCAAATATAAAAAAAAGAGGGTCTTCTGTTACTTATTATTTTATAAAATCTGACAACTTCTTACTAACATGTCAGTATTTGTTGAACACCAATCACATTTGTCATTGTTGAGTTAAGCCCACTCATATTCCTGCAGTCTCAAGGGGGCTCACTTTAAGTCGCCTCAAAACTTTGGTGTTTTGGGACCCCTCAGGAAAAAATCATCTCACAACTATTTTCATTAAATCGTTTCATTAATTTGCAAAGTACATCCATATTATGTAATTTGAGATATTAATAATTTGTTTGTGTATTATAAAGTTGTTCTTAGTTCATTTGATCTATTTGGTTTCATTTAGAAAGATTAGTTTTGCTAGTTGGCATAGCGAGCTGATCACAAGGTCAAATCAGTAGTCATGATATGCACAACACGGCTGGAGTATTAGAAATATTAAGTGTATGAACTAAATGTTTTCTGAGGCATTTTACAACAATATATCAATTAAAGCACAGTAAATGGTTCGGGTGAGTTAAATATTTTCAAAAATATTTTTAATGTGGGCTTAAATGGTACAGTGGTACCCAAACTGTAATGAAGGCTCAGATGAGGGATCCATTTGCAGCAATCTTTATTAAACTCGTGGTCAAACAGGCAGGGGTCAAACAACAAGGGTAATCCAGAGACAAAGCAGGGTCGCAAGGGCAGGCAGAGAACAATCAGGAAACGATACACAATCCAGGTAAGTAACAGGTAAGTAAACACAGGGAAAACACAGGGAGTTGCTAGCCAGGGCAAAACAAAACTTCGCAATGAGTCTCTGAATAGGGCGAGTACAAATAGTGTTCTGAGTGATTGTAAAATGGCCGCCACCTGTGAAGGGCGTGGCCCAGGTATGGGGTCATGGGAAATGTAGTTCTCAGTATTCGGGAGAGGGCTCCCGCTGGTGGCGATTGAGCCCCCCCCCCAACGGCTCCTGATGTGAGGATCAGCTTGGCGCCGGGGTCTACCACGGGGTCTGGGAGCTGGTCGATCTGGGTGGGTCTGATGGAACTCCACGGTTAAGGATGGGTCCAAAATGTCCGTGGCTGGGACCCAGGATCTTTCCTCAGGGCCATAGCCCTCCCAGTCGACCAGGTACTGAAGTCGCCCGCCCCAGCGCCTATAGTTCAGGATGGCGCTGACCCTGTAAGCCTCCTCGCCGTCCACGATGATGGGAGGGGGCCCCTGGGTACCGGCCTCGTCTAGGATCTCCGCCTCTCAGGGACCATCAGTGGGCTTGAGCAAGGACACATGGAAAGTGGGTGAGATACGGTAATGGGTAGGTAGACTTAATCGGAATGAAACAGGTGTGATTTGTTTTAGAATTTTGAAGGGACCCACGTACCTGGGACTGAGCTTTTTGCAGGGGAGTCGCAGATGGAGATCCCTGGTGGAGAGCCATACCCATTGTCCTGGAGCGTAGAGGGGAATCTGGCTTCGGTGGTGGTTGGCCTGGGTGGTGGTGCGGCGAACAGCTCTTTGAAGGTGGTCCAGGTCTCCTCACTTCTCTGCATCCAGGAATTAATGGCTGGGAGTTCAGAGGGTTCTACGGTCAAGGGGAAGAGAGGTGGCTGGAAACCCAGAACACACTGAAAAGGAGTGAAATTGGTGGTTGGATTGCAAAGGGATTTCTGTGCATACTCTGCCCAGATCAGGTAACAACTCCAGTCTGTTTGATTAGTATGGCAATAGGTACGGAGGAAACGTGTGAGTTCTTGGTTCAACTTCTCTACCTGGCCGTTGGATTGAGGGTGATATCCTGATGTGAGGCTGATGTTAATGCTTAGGAGTTTACAGAAGGATGCCCAGACCCTGAAAGTGAATTGGGGACCACGGTCGGAGACGATGTCTTCAGGGAGGTCATAGTACCTAAATACCACGTTACATAAAGTCTCTGCTGTTTCAAGAGCTGTGGGTAGTTTGGGGAGAGGAATGAGGCGGCATGCTTTAGAAAAGCGGTCAATCACGGTGAGGATGGTAGTATTACCTTGGGAGGATGGGACATCTGTGACAAAGTCTATTGCAATGTGTGACCAGGGACATTGTGGGATGGGCAGAGGATGTAGCAACCCAGCGGGTGAGTGATGTGGTACCTTGGAGATGTTACAACTGATGCAGTTTCTGATGAATTGTATGGTGTCTGAGTGTAACGTAAGCCACCAGAATCTGTTGGAGAGCAGCTGGATTGTAGCGGTAATACCTGGATGTCCGGAGATAGGTGTGGCGTAAACCAATGCTAGCACTCTGGATCTAAGAGACTGAGGGACATAGGTGAGATTGGGAGGACAGTTCTGGGGGGCAGGTTCGTGAACTAATGCTTCATTAATTTCATCAGCCTTGGTGTTCTGGGATCCAGGACGGTAGGTGACCTTGAAGTTGAAGCGCGTGAAGAATAGGGCCCAGCAGGCCTGTTGGTGGTTGAGGCATTTGGCACATTGTAGGTATTCCAGATTGTGGTGATCTGTGGGGACCGTGAATTGATGTTTGGCCCCCTCTAGCCAGTGTCTCCATTCTTCGAAGGCTGCTTTCATGGCTAGTAGCTCTCTGTTCCCTACATCATAATTCTGTTCAGCAGGGTTAAGCTTGTGTGAGAAAAAGGCACAAGGGAACATTTTAGGTGGTTCACCGTGAACCACAGCACCTATGCCCGTACTGGAAGCATCAACTTCTACCACAAACGCCTTCTCTGGATTGGGGTGATGAAGAATAGGAGCAGAGGTGAAACGTTGTTTAAGTTCAGAGTTGCTAGCCAGGGCAAAACAAAACTTCACAATGAGTCTCTGAATGGAGTGAGTACAAATAGTGTTCTGAGTGATTGTAAAATGGCTGCCACCTGTGAAGGGCGTGGCCCAGGTATGGGGTCATGGGAAATGTAGTTCTCAGTATTTGGGAGAGGGCTCCCGCTGGTGCGATTAAGGGGAGCCACGGAGGCCGGATTCGTGACACAAACTTTGTATGAGAACAACTTCAATAATTCTGAAGATGGGACATAAAAAGAATAACTATGAAATCAAGTTAAAAGCATAGTATGTTTCAAACATAATAAAATATATATATATCTTTTTTATTTTGGTGTGAATATGTCTTTATTTCCTCAGAAATCACTGAAGAACCATTTAAGCCCAGTATGTTCCATTTAAGGCCATCTAATGTATTTAAATAGGAAATTGTTGAAAGTATGTTTGGTACATTTTTTTCTGTAATTCAGTGACTTTGCTATTCTTTGCTATTCTTATCTCCCTGACATCATTAACTAGACTACATAACACATCACATACTGCAAAGTGCTTTTTGTTATGTAGCTTTTTTCAATTAAATATCTTTACAAAAGAAAGCTAAAAGAAATCAAAGTGGAAAGTATTTAAGATATTGTTGATGCACTGTAGTGTAATTAACTACTTTTAAAACAAATAAATTTTTTATTTTGTCAATATTTAATTAAATTTTGTGAATATTAATTGAAATGTTAATACTGAAACCAATGAAAATTAGTTTTAGGCCTACTTGGTCATGTTTTTGGTGGTTCATTGTTACAATTAAATGCAGGTTCAAAAAACAAATTGTAACATAAATAACATGTTACTGAATAAATATGTTTTTACTACCTGAAAAAATAATATATGTATTTTTTTCATATATTTGTGTCAATAATTGTGGTTGTGGGCTTATTTGGAACACACATGGACTTAAATGGTACTTCATTACCAATTAAGCTCATGCCAGACTTTTGACTTTATTTATCGAATTTCTTTGTTTTTTAAAATATGCATAACTAAATGAATATACTTTAAAATGAGAGAATAATCCTTTATTTTAACAAACGATCATGTTTATAAACCATCTTATTATCTATGAAAAATACGCAAATTTAGATTTTGGTGGGCTTAATGGGTACACTTACCCTACATAAATGCTTTTGTTATTGATTTGTAGCACAGGCAACAAATAATAAAATTATTACATCAGAAACATAACAGGTTATCTAGATGCTTTATTATAAGGTAAGCATTTAACTTAAAATCAGGAAAGTTTAAACCATAAACAACAGGGTTTATAAGTTGTAAATAGGAACTCAATCGATAGAACAACAGTCAGCTCTATGAAAAGCTTGCGTTAACAAATCAACTCAAAGTGAGCTCACAAAAGAGGACAATTGGGACATTTAAATGGATACAGGGATACAGGTTTGATAAGCTTCTTAACAAACTCTGGTAAGCTTCTTTCACAAATGACAAGAATTTTGACGTAATAATAAAAAATAAGGAATGAAGACAGTTGTGATTGTTACAATAAGACCATAAATATTAATAACATTACCTCTTGACATTTTGTCATAGCAATACACCTTATCCAGTTTGTTAGTGCAAAGAGTTAGTCTGGCAGTTAAAAGACCAGCAATATCTATCACGTCCCCCATGAACTGTTGTTTTGGTGTTCCCTATGCTTTGCTCTGTTTTCACCCCCCATGATTTGTCATTTTGGTTTTTCCATTGTTTATGACTATATTTGTTTTTTCCTGTTCTTGTTCAGTTAATCTCCATCACCTGTCATTGTTTGATTAGTGTGCTATTTAAGTTTGTTTCTTTCCCGTGTTGTTTGTCCGGTCTCATTAGTTGTTATCGTTGTGTTGAGTGGGTGTTCTACGTTCCTCGGTTCCTATGTATCGTTTATGGATTTAAATATTAAACACGTTTGGAATATATTCGACATTGTTTTTTTCTCCTTCGCTCCAGAAGCCCATGCAGTCACTCGTGACAATACCAACCATAAACATTAGATAATTGTGTAACGATACACGGACGTGAGCGTATGTGTTATTGAGACCGGACAGTGACTGAAACAAAAAGAGGTGCTAATTAAGGTGCAGTGATGAGAGAAAGAAATAGGGAACAGGTGTGTGTGATTAATACTCAGGAGAGGCAGTGCGCTGTGTGTGATTGGGAGGCGAGCCTGAACGCTCCGTGACAAATTGCAGTTTATAACTAATAAAACCAACAGGGATCTTGAAGTAATTATGTTATTGTATTGCTCATCCTCAGGGGGGCATGGTCTGAGATAACTACGGATTAATATTCACATTCAACAACCATCTGAAGAAGTTTATCATCAATAAATAGATAATTAATTCGTGAGAAGGAATTTTGAACTGGAGAAAAAAAAGAGGGTTTCTTAACCGCCAAATATCAGTCAGACCATAGGTCTGTAGAAAAACTGTACGAGATGACTTTGATTCAGGACATATTCTAGATGAACTGCAAACTAGTTTAGGAGATAGGACACACACCTGACACAAGTATAAATTTTAACTATACGTTTAAATGTAAAGGCTCTGTAGAGCCCCCAAAATGTATGTTTGAGATTTACAGTTAAAGTACATTTTTCTATGACATGGATATGCACTCCTAATGTTTTATATTTACTGCCATTATTATTTACATTATATTTATGCATTTGACAGACAGTTTTATCCAAAGTGATTTATAGTGCACACAATGTTGCTAAACGCTAAAACTCATATCATGTAGTTTTAACATTGTAATATTATAATATAAAACATTGTTTGATTGAACAATGGTATTGATCTTTATAAAATGTTACTGTATAGCATTGAGTTGAAAGTGTTTTATAATTCTCATTATCAGCAATTGTTACCAACAAATAACATACTATTATATCTATTATTTCAGAAACACAGTTACTTACATGCTTTCAAAATACATATTATTTTTTTTCGAATATCAGGAAAATTTAAACCATAAACAAGCGGGTTAAGGATAGGTGGTACAATAAGAAATTCTAGTGAAAGAGCAATTGACAGACTTATAGGAAGATGCAAATTTTCAAACCTACTCAAAGTGACCTCACAAAAAAGGGCAATTGAAAAATTTAAAAGGATGATCATGTGTGGAACACAAGTTTGATAAGCTTTACTCCTGAACTCTGCTGAGCTTCTTTTACAAATGATGAGAATTTTAACATATGTATATAGTATAAAACTTAAAGGGATGATAACAGTTGTGGTGACTATGAAAAAGCCCCAAACATTATTAACAATAGTGTTTGCACAAGAGAGCTTGACAATTTCCCAGTTGTGACAGTACACCTTCCACAGTTTGTTACCACACATTGTCAATCTGGCATTTAAAACAGCTGCAATACCAATACAAAGCATTGGATAAATCCAACTAATAGCTATTAAAACAGTGATAATCCTGGGGGTCATTATGTTATTGTATTGTAGAGGTTTACTAATTGCTACATATCTGTCAAATGCCATTAACATTAATATTGTATTCTCATTTGATGCATAAGTGTAAATTATAAAAGCCTGAAAGAGACATGTTTCACGGGGTATTGCATGCATATCAGACACCAGATCGAACAGTAATCTTGGGAAAAAGGCAGCTGTACCATACATAGAGTTAAAAGACAGACTTGTAATAAGAAGGTACATTGGCTGATGCAATTTCCTTTCCAGAAAAATTGCAATAATAATAAGAGCATTAAAGACAATAATAGCACAGTATAGCACAAATCCCAAACTGAACAAAGCATATCTTATATACCCAATATTTTCAAACAGCATTAAGTAAAAATATGTTCCGTTTTCCATTGTCCATTAAGAAAGGGTGCCTTTACTGACCTGAGAAAGAGATCAAAGTGCATATTATTTGTACATGTCTTAGAAATTACCAATTTTTTACCCACTGATTTTTGGGTAAAGCAGTAAACAGTAATATACAATGAGAAAAAAAGTGCATAATATGATATTATAAGTTTTAAACAATTTAAACGATTAAATTTAACAGTACATATACAAGTCATTTAAAAGACATACGTTCTGCACTGTAGACTGAAATGATAATTAGATCATTTCATAGAACATTCAAGGAATTAGCTCTTGTGTTGCGTTTTAGATGAACTATGAGTCACCAGTACATGGTAGTATTTTTATAGTATAAACATGTCTCAAGAGGTCTCTGTCTGTTGTGGCTTGATTTTCATAAGTAACACAAAACCATCTGAAGTTTACCTACACACATAAAAACATGGGGTAATAGGGGTGAAAAACAGTAGATTATACAGTGTCACTAAGGAATGTGAGATTTTATTTGGGTGTTTCAGCAAATGTTTTGCCAATTCAGAAGAACAGAAGGGTTTCATCTCTTAATCTAATGTCAGCCTAAGTATTGGGACAATCCATCCATCCATCCATCCATAATGTCTATGACTCTGGAAATAGGGCAGCCTCACACAGCCCAGTGGTGTTGCCTGACAAGCTTATGGGGAAGTGGTGCATGCACAGATCCATTGTTGATAAAAGTGTCTGGTGTTGACTCATGAAGGAATTTTCCAGTTGTTCATAGACACCTTTGTGATAATAAAATAAATACAAATTTCCTTTAAAATAAATACAATTAATTTTATTAATTTGTCTATTAATTGAAATTCTATGCAAACATTAAAGGCACAATATGTAAGATATTTATATTAAAATATCCAAACCACCAGTAAAGTGTTACATATTTTGTTCACATGTGTACCTACATTATCACAAAAAGTTTCCGAGTATTTGTAAATCCAGAGAAATTTGCAATTTAAAATAGTGTACCATCCTTTTCACTTGTCGCCTGTCATAGGTTTAATTGTATATATACAATAAAACCTGCATATATATATATATATATATATATATATATATATACACACACATACACACACGTTTTATGTGTTATGGCTGTGTCGTGACCACTAGAGGTCCCCCTTGACTTTTTGTTAGTTTTTTTTGTGTCTGTAGTTAAGTTCATTGTTTTCACCAGTGCCTGGGTTCCTGTGTGTGTATTTAAGTTGCCCTTTTGCTCAGTTCTTCGCTCTAGTTCTTTTTTCTTGTCAGAGAGCATTTTTTGACATCCAATTTCAAGGTAATAAAAAGGAAAATAATGATTAATGACAAAAATCCATCAAATGTGAGATATGGTCAAATTCTGCTTTAAAACTGCTCTACAAAAAACAAAAGTGCAGATGGAAAGGTCAAGTGGGTTAGGTGTTGTTTGTTGCAGATTAAAATGTGTA